>CACVCL010017528.1:0-158619 GCA_902729485.2 Mus minutoides
AATGCATGAATGCCAGGTTCTCTGGTTTACAATTCAGGACCTCAAACCAGTCAGTGGTGTTACCAACTTACAAGCTGGATATTTCCATATTCATTAGGGCAATCAAAATACTCCCCACAGATGTGCCCACAACCTCACCTGACCTAGACAATCCCTCATTGAGTCTCTTCTAGATTGTGACAAAGTAACAATTCCAACTCTTATCACCACCTTTTCCTTGATGGGTGTGTCCAGGGATGTGTCATTTTCTCTTCTAGTTAGAACACCAGTCCTATGCATCCTTACAACCTCCTTCATGGTAATGCTTTTCTTTAAATCCCTCATTGAAATAGCGCATTAGGGGTTAGGACTTTGTTGTTTTAGTTGGCAGGGACACAGTCATTTCACAACATTGGTATTTTGGAGGTGTATTCAAACGCTACTAATCTCTCTATTGTCATTTTTCCTTCCCTCACCTATATCTCATGCAAGTGGACACTAATTTTTTTCTGTTTTTTCTCTCAAATGACTTATGAATATTTTCTTACTGCCCCCAGTTTCTTCTATACGAGGCATTATACTCTATACGTGTCTTTACATTTTCCTTTTGTCCCTCAGTTAGTAATGTATCCTGAAAAAAATAACCCATCTTGCTCTTTTGCAGCTGAATGCTCCATGTTCCTGGCAGAACATGTTTCATTCTGCTTCCTGTCTGCGCATTTAGGTGGTTTTCTGTGTGCTGATATCACAAATAGTGCTTCATTTAATAACAGCATGAACATGCACTTTATAATGTTGGAAGTAGTTTTTCTTCTCTCTGTCTCCCTTGGTCTCTCTCCCTACCTAGACAATACTGTAATGGGGACTAAGCATAGGGTGCTGCACAGCCTAGACAAGCACGCTCACTGAGCTTTCCCGTCAGCTCTAGCAAGAGCCATTACATACCTGTAACGTGATGCTTGCATACTTCTTTGTATGTATGTTTACGGCTTATATCAATTTCTTTACTTTGATTTACATATATGGTAAGGGTATTAGAAGTCTGGTTTTGGCGCTTCTATATGTACACATTGTTGTTTGTTCATCATTTGTGGTTATCATATCCAGACTATTAAATCTCGTATGTGATAGAGTATACTGCACACCAGAAATTTGGAAATACTCTTTGGTTCCAACTACTGAGTCAGGAAACATTGTGAGAAAGGTAGAATTTGAACTTCATCATGATGAACAGGTAAGATGGAGAACTCTGGAGATGAGAAGGAAGCTAATTTGGGCACAGGTAACAAAAGGATGACAGCATGCCGTCGAGAAGAGCAGTCAAGACTGGTCACTAGGAGCAGCATTTGCTCCTGTGTGTTCAGGTTCCCTAGTTGCACTGCGTGGCTCAGAATGGAGGGAAGGAAGAACTTGTTTGAGGCGCTTTCTTCCGTTGCACTTCCACACCTACCTTGAGGTTACATACTCTGCCTGTAGGGGCAGATGATATTTCCAGAGAGATGTGGTGGGAAGGCCCTGAACACCCATTGCCAATCCTGGCCTTGTTTCCATTCACTGTGAGAATTAGATCCAATACAAGCCATGCTGCTCTCATTGCCACAGGACTTGTACACAAAATGGCCTGCAGCCTCAGAGGAGACACCAGACAGGTTGCTTCTTTTCCCTAGACCTGAGTTTCCTGGTCTCTACAGCAAAGGAGCCAATGATGTCTAAGGTCTTATCTCAGATCTTGTGAAAACAGGAGTGCTGTAAAGTCTAAAAATAAAGGTTCGCGTTATTCATTTTCTCAGAGTGCCACGGGGACTCCACTTTTGACGCTTCTCAAAGACCCTTACATTCTGGTAGCAGCAGGTAAGCTGATCATGCCCTCCTTCTCTGTGGGAGTCAGGCTTCAGGCAGCCACACTGGCTCACAGAACTGTCTCTCAGGTTCCATCTGCCTGGCCAACATGGGAGTCGCCATCTTAGAGCCCACGCTACCCATCTGGATGATGCGGACCATGTGTTCCCCAGAGTGGCAGCTAGGTAAGTGAGCTGTGTCCCCAGCAAAGCTCAGATACCAGGCAGCAGCTGTGGGCCTTTTTGAAAGTAATCAATAACCATTAAGTCCAGGTCATCAACCTCTCAGGTGCTGTACACTCCCTTCATAGGCTCATCCCTATACCCACATCCATGAACTGAGTTCAAATCACCTTGTGAATGATGGCGGGTCATGGATAGGTAGCAGATCTAGCACTAATGTGAAACCATTCCGTATTTCCAGCCAAAGGCCCTTTGGTTTGGTTTGGCTCTTCTAGCATTGACTGGCAATATAAATTTCTGCAAACAAAGGATGGGTTTCTTTGACTGGTGGTTTGAGAGGAAATAGCCTACCTTGGTGGGGAAGGCTTACAGCCACTGGAGTACCTCAGTTCTGGAGAGCCCATGAAGCAGAGAGCAGGAATGCCTGCACCCATCTTGAATTCTCTTTTAAAATTCTTTTTGACTTTGTCTAAAGCCCCAGCCCAAGGCATGGTGCTGCCCACATTTGGTGTGTGTTCTTCCCTTTGTATTTAAACCCCTCTCAAATGTCCTCACAGACTGCCCAGAGGAGTGTCTCCTAAGTGATTCTAGATCCAATAATTGCTAAGATTAACTATCATACTTTCTAAGCACCTCCTTTAAAGAATGGTAGTAAACTAAAAATCTGTTTTGTTATGCTAGCCAGTGAGGCAGATGGGCCTAAGAAAATCAGCTCCATTTAACTGACAACTGAGTGCATGCTGTCCTTCCTTCCTTCCTTCCTTCCTTCCTTCCTTCCTTCCTTCCTTCCTTCCTTCCTTCCTTCCTTTTATTCTTTTTCTATTTCTAAGGGTAAATTCCTGGGCCCTCATGCAAACTAGGCAAATGTTCTATCACCAAGCTATATCCCTAAAGTTTCCCCATGACTTTGCATCACACTATTTTAAACTAATTTGATCTCACAGTTGAGCACCACTTCACTTCTATCTAAAAAAAGCATGGAAATGCTTTGAAAGGTATTCAAAAGCTACTTCAAAGAGCGATTGCGGGAATGTATAAGGTACTATGTGCCTGAATACTCTGCAGGATAAGAATCAACCACATTTGTCTTATAAACTCTATAAAGGGTGCTCAACCTCCATCTAGGTTGAAAATAGAGGACCCTAGCATCTTCTGCTCTATGTAGGCTGGGGGACTCTGCGTGTGACTTTGAGTGAGCTTAGAGAGAAGGCCTGGGCCTCTTCCAGGAAACCTGAGGACAACTGGGCAGGAGAGCCTACTTGCAAATGATTCAGTCACTTCAGGGCAGGAGAGGCATGTGGTGCCAGAGGAAAGCTGATAAGAACCGGATATAGCTCAATGTACCATAAAAAACACAGAATCTAATTTTAAGGGACCAATTCTAAGTAGGCCTCCAGCTGTGTACTTAACGCAAATTGAATTTCTTGGGCTGTAATTGCTTCTGACCAAGACAATTAATTGAGTTAGGCAGTGCTTGGTGCAGATAGCATCTCTTCTGAGGAGGTTATGGCCACTTAGCTTCTGGTACCAGTGAGTATACTATAGCCTAGAGCAGCCCTCCCCTAGCAATCCAGTTAGCAGCCTCACTTACCAGTTACAAGTCAGTTGGTTAGCGTGTCCCAGCATCTTACATCATGTTCCTCAGCACTGCCTGCACTTCTAAACTCTACACATTCTATTACCATTCTCCAATGGTGATGCCACACGCTCAGAGAACTCATGATACTGGGGCTTCTCAGCAAGCTAGTAAAAACAGGTTAAATCTACACCACTCTTTCCCTCTCTCCTTCCTTCCTTCCTTCCTTCCTTCCTTCCTTCCTTCCTTCCTTCCTTCCTTCCTTCCTTCCTTCCTTCCTCCCTCCCTCCCTCCCTTCCTTCCTTTTTTTGTGTGTGTTTAATGCATTCCAAGTAGAGTTTCCCCTTCCTTTTCTCCTCCCAGTTGCCCCTGCCAACACTTCCCCTTCACTCCAGATCCACTCCTCTGTTTCTGTTCAGAACAGGTCTTCCAGGGGTGTCCACTGAACACTGAATTACAAGTTACAATAAGACTAGGCACAAACCCTCATATCAAGGCAGGGTGGGCTAACCCAGTAGGCAGAAAAGGGTCCCCAGAGCAGACAAAAGACAAGGTTGTTGGCAAATGATGGTTGGTAAAATTTGCTGAAAGGAGCAGAGGGGGGAGGACCACTACTTCAAGGCCAGCCTGGGTTACCCTGCCTCCTTTTTAAAATATTACTGTTTTGCTTTGCTTTGTTTTGCTTTGTTTTGTTTTTCTTTTGAAACTGGGTTTCATGTAGCCTGGTTTGTCTTTGGATATGTAGATGAGCCTAGCCTTGAACTCCTCATCTTCTTGCTTCCATCTTCCAAGTGCTAGGACCTTAGGCTTTAAGATATGAGTTTCCAGGGGACAAGGGTATGCCCCATAACCATCACCAATCACCCTTGGAAAAGTACTGGCCATGAAAAACTCTTCTCCAGACTGTAGGAAGGAGCACAGGTTAAAAAAAAAAACAAAAAACCAAAAACCAAAAACCAACCAAACAACAGCAAACTCTTGAGAATGATGTTTGGTCTGAGATGGACCAAGTGGCACATGGCCAGTGGATCTGGGTTCTGCTACCAAGTTCAGAGGACAGCACTGACTTTGGAAACAGATGCACCCCAGTTTGAATTTATACTAATTATCATGTTGGAGAACCGTACTTTTTTCTTTTCTTATATTTATTAAGACAAGATCTCATTACAGTGGTTATACTGGTCTTGACTTCAAAATCCTTTTGTCTCAACTTCTTGAGTGCTGGGATTATAGGTATGCACAGCCACACCTGGATTTCCTTCTTTGTAAAAATGAAGATATCTTTCAGGGTTGTTTTGGTCTTTGTACTTATTTCAGAAAGGTTACTGCTGACCATGGATTATAGGATTTACCAAACTGATAATTAATGTGTCTTGGCAGTCACAGTTCTGTGTGACCCACCCCTGAAGACAGGCTGTGAGAAGTATGTGGATGTTGGTGAGCACAGAACACAAAGTATTGCTGAACTGCAAGCTCGAGTCAGCTGCTGTGGAACAAGTGCCTCACTGAGGAAATTTCACATAGTTTACAAGGATGTCAAGGAGACGGTAGCTAGGCCAGTGAGCTTCCTCTTTCTGTGTATCAGCTAAACCATTCAGGAGTTATTACCTCGAAATGCTCAAAAGCAGTTATGAACAAATGAACAGGTACAGTTAGAAACAGATTGCCACCCTGGACAGATAAAGTAGACAAACACAGGAGGACATGTTTCTCTTCTGCTGCATAGAAGACAATATTAAAAGCAAACAAGCTGCTGGCTAGGCCCTGGCCAACTGTTTACTTTGGGCTTGGGATCAGAGTAATGATACTTTCTATTGGGTTACATTGCTTCCTCGAGGTCCAAAGTGGTACAGAGGAGGACTAGTGAGACCCAGAGAAACTCACAAGATTGGTTCCAAGCAGGCCCTCAGGTCAGAGCCAGCCGGCCACTCTGGTGGGCTTGTGTAGGGGGAATATCTGGCCTTGGAATGAGATGCCTGGGTTCACCCTGACCATCACAGGCCATGATAATAGTTAAGACAAGTGTTCACAGGGCACTTCATCTGTGCCAAGCCAGTATAAAATGCTCAATATGTAGGGTGTTCTTACTTTTTATGTTTTATTAGTTTTTGTTTTCTATGAATATTTTTAATTTTAGTAAGTATATAAGTACAATGTATTTTTACTATAGTCATCCCCTCTCCCTCTCCAACTCTTCCTACATTGCCCTATCCTCCCTCCAACTTGATGGCCTTGTCTTTAATTATTATTATTTTGTGTGTTTATGTGTGTGTGTCCTACTGAGTCCAATAGTGTTATTCACATGCTCACAGGTGTAGGGCAGTCTAATTGGGCATGGAAATTAAAAAAAAAAATGAGCGACCCCTGAAGAAAAGTGATTCTCCTTCCAACACCTCTAGCTCTTCAACTGGGGGTGAGGGTGAGGGAGGGGGTGGGAGTGGGGATAGAGCCTGTAAGCCATTCCCCCATGTACATTGGAATGCTGACTGATGTGGTCTTGTGCAGATAACCACATTATTGAGATTTCATGGGTGCAGCTTTCTGTCACGTCGAGAATGCACTTTAGTAACAATCTCCTTGTCCTTCGGCTCTTTATGGTCTTCACAGTATTCCCTGAATACTGCTCTGGGTTTAGGGTTGTGTCACTTGGTGCATTTGGTAAAATGCACTTTAGTCAAACACTCTCTGTGTTTTGACCAGCTGTGGTTCTTTGTAATAGCTTCCATCTGCTACAAAGAGACCTTTTTGATGAGAGACGAGAGCCTAAGCAGTATATTCGTGACGACTCACAACCATCCTCTCCCTGTGTTAGTTGGCTTTACTCTTATAACAAAGTACCAAGGTGGGCTAACTTTGGGAGTTGATTGGTCCAAATAATATAGGGTTGGTCCTAAGGAACTAAGGTCCTAAGGGTCCAACTCCATCCTCAAAGCACCTCAGTCTCAGAACAGTTCTTGGGGCCAGTGGGAGTCACCTAAGTATGTCCCCAGGCAAACCCCCCCAAAGATCAAAAGACCTGCCTCAACCTCCAGCAAAGTCCCATGTAGCCCAGGCTAGTTTCAAACTCACTATGTAACAGAAGTTGAGAATGAACTTCTTCTTCTACCTCCAGAATGCTGGGATTACAGGTATGTGTGACCATGTCCAGATTATATGATGCTGGGGAAAAAAACCCAGGGCCTCTTGTGCATGCTAGGCAGTCACTCTCCTAACTGAGCTACATCTGCATCGTAGGTCTTTCTTTTAAAGGTCTCTTCTAGACCCACAGCATCATGCTGAGGACCAAGCCCCAAGCACTGAATCTTTGGGCATGGGGGGGGGGTGTCACAGCCCAACCATTTACATTTGTGGCAGGGTTATGTGCATGTGAATACAGGTACTTGCAGAGGCTGGAGGTCAGATCCTTCTGAAGCTGGAGCTGTAGACAGTTGTGAGCCACTCAGTGTGGCTGTTAGAAACAGAATGTAGATGCTTTGCAAGAGCAGTAAGCTCTCCCAGCTACTGAGCTATCTCTTCAATCCCCATTTCCATGGTCTTAGAAACTCTGTGTTTGTGAACACTCCTTAGAGCTCTGCCCTTGTATATCTATCTGCCTGTCTGACCTCTGCACCTCTGCAAGTGGTTGTTTCAAGCCCTTTGTGGACCCCCTGACTTTCCCTTCCCACTGATCTTCCCCATCTTCACCATCCAGTTGATTGAAATAAAAAGCTTTAGTTCTCATTATTTCTCTCTCCTCACTCCCATGGTGTCCCCACACAGCATTTGAGAGAGTTCTACAACTCCACCTTAAAAATACCTCTAAGTTTGTTCACCCCTTTTGGTAATGGCTTCCAAGTGGGGACTCTGACGTTTCTCCTGGGCTTGCAACAGTGAAGCCATTCTTCTAAGAGACTTTAGAATACACAGTTGGGCTGTGTCATTCATCTCCATAGCTTCTCATGTCCTCTCTGCTCACATGTTTCAGCCACTCAGGCATCCTTCCTGTTCCTGTATTAGCCTAAGTGGTTTCTTCATTAAGCCTTTCAGCTTGTGTTAGATGCTTCGCATGTTTCTCTCTGCTCTCTTTTTTATGGTAAACAAAGTCTCAACTTAAGCACTACCCTCGCAACCTCTCCTTGGCTCCCCAAATGTACAGCAGCCTTCCAGTCACTCTGTCATTTGGATATGTGAAGTTTCTGACACAGCTTTCAAGATGATTTTCTTCACTTATTCTTTAGCATTTATCTATCTCTCCTTGAATGTGAGTTCTGTTGGAGTTATACTCATCTTTTGTGTTTAATTGCTTGTGCTTGTATTATGTTAAGGTAGTGTCTTGGTAGGTAGGCCTTGAATTTACAACCCCCTCCACCCAGCCTAGTAGAAAAGCTCTCGAGAGCATGGCCACAAGATCCAAAGTACATCTGCAACACAAAAAGGCAGAGGGTGCTTATCTACCAACTGTGCTTAAGCAAGCAAGCACCTCCAGTAGGCGTGCTGTGCCTCACTCTGAGTGCTTAGAATTTGGCTTTGAATTCTTACCTGATTGGTTAGTGGACACTGGCATAATTGATGAGCAACATAAAACATTTGTATATATGCTTTAATTTTAGGGAAAATGCCAATTTTTGCTTTTTTAGTGTTTCTTTCTTACAAATTTCTATTAAAATAGTGCTTTGTTATCTTGTTTAATGCTTTAATAGAGAAGACAACATTTCCTTGTGGTTCCCACAGCCACCCTAGTACTAGGATTATAGACTTGCACTGTATTTGCTTCTCTATTTACCGTCCAAAATATTTTACTTTACATTTTATGTGTATGGGTGTTTTGTACCATCTACATACCTGGTGACCAAGAAACTGGAGTTACAGACATGTAGGTGCTGGCAATTAAACCTGGGAGATGGGAAGGTGAGAAAGGAAGAACTCAGAAATAATAAGTAAAATTTCTAAGGTCTCATAGTTCACAAGTGGCCAAGCATATACTGAACCCAAACTGTATGATCCAACATCCATGTTCCAGATCATTTCAGACTGTTGTCACAAAGACGTGGCCATGACAGAAGTTAATGGAAAGCTTTCACAATCTCTGTCCAACTTGTTCCCTACTGTTCCCCAGAAAGATATAGTAGCAGCTTTGTTCTGTCTGCATGTGGGAATCAGGGCTCAGAAGGGCTTTCCTAGGACCATGGGCAAAGCAACGAGGAGACAGGTCATAATGAGCAAGTTAGAATTTGACTTCCCAGAAAGGCCATACTCTTATGCAGATAACCAAGTGAATCTTTTACATGCCAGTGGCTTAGTGAGTCCCTTCTCTGAAAGTCCAAGTGGGAGCTGAGAGCATATTAAGTATATTGAGGCTAAAGAAAGCCTTGTTACTGAGGAAAGCAGGGATGTGGGGTCCTGACACCTCTGCTTGTGAGTTGCACAAAGATCTCTAAAACATACAACAAAGTGGTTTGGAGACCTAGGGTTATCAGGAATACTTTGCTGAACTATAGGAAATGAATTAGATTAAGTCGAGCACCTCCTAAGGTGAGCTTCTCTGTCCTTCCACAGGTCTGGCTTTTTTACCTGCCAGTGTGGCCTACCTCATTGGCACGAACCTTTTTGGTGTGTTGGCCAACAAGATGGGTCGGTACGTAGCCTGAGAAACTGGAAGAATAATTGAACTATCCCTTAATAGTGATCTTTGAGCTTGTCCTTATACTTGGGATAATTTAGGACACAGTGGTAAAAATTACATGCAGGAGGCCAGTGGGTACGTGGTAAGGGCTGTATAGAGAATGGATCATCCTTAACTAGCCACATTGGAAGAGACAATGGTTCCATAGAGATAGGCCTTCCTTTCCATTTGCTAAAGAAGTAATGCCACCCCAACTAGCTAGCAGCTGAAACAAAACAAAACAAAACAAAACAAAACAAAACGAAACAAAACGAAACGGAAACAAAACGAAACAAAACAAAGCAGTATGTACTTTGAAGCAACCATTGCCAAACTCTATTCCATGAAACCCCAGGGAATTTTAGGCAGGAACATCAGAAATGCACAAGGGATTTGAGTTCAGGGAGGCAAGAAGTATGAATCTAGATTCTCTTCCCCTACTACAAGGATGAAATGGCTTTGGTTCTAATTTTATCTTTAACTCAGTACAAAGCTTAAAAACATACATTAAAAAGAACCGCTATAGGAAATAGAGATGAGGAGGAATTGTATATGTTCATGTGGTTTTTGAGAAGGTTTTGTAAGACCACAAAAGTTATGAGTAGGTAGAGTTTGAACTGGGCTGAAGAGATGGATAAATGGATAAAGGCACTTGCCACAAAAGCCCAGTGACTAGAGAGTAATCTCCAGAACCCACATAGAGGTGGAAGGAGAGAACCGACTCTACAAAGTTGTCCTCTGACCTCCACATGCATTCTGTGGTATACCTCCTCACACATAAATCCCCCCAATAGTCCCTCTTTTACACACATTAATAATAATAAATAAAAGCTACAAAAAGGAAGCAACATGAACTGGCAAACACCAGTAATCAAATTCCAGAGCATATTCCAAAAGCCAAGTGCTTTTGGAAGCAGCAGCCTTCAGTTCTAAGGGATACAAACACATGTCTCAGGGTAGTACTCCCAACACTGCATGAGAATGGCTGTGAGTTCAGGGTGAAGATGAGATCAAAAAAAGAACCAGACAGAAAGGGATTCAATCTGGTCCTGTAGAGATGCAGTTCCTTCCAAATCTAAGGGGTTACTTTAATTAAGGTATTTTTAACACTGGTTAAGGTAATAGGTAGTAGCCATCTCTCTGTAGATAGTGTGTGACAATGGCTCTTTTCTTCCAGGTGGCTGTGCTCCCTTGTTGGAATGGTAGCTGTAGGTATCAGCTTGCTCTGTGTAAGTATAAGACCCAGTTGATAAAGGAAGAACACTAGACAATTTAAGATAATTTTCCTTCAAATGAGCAGTAGGCTGATGTAGTAGAACTTTCTACCTACATGATCAGAAATTGGTGACTAAGGGGATGCTGTCAATGGAAGTGGCATGCCATCAAAAGGAGGTATAAAAGGAGAGGACTAGGGCAGTGGGTGGGAGGAACTAGAGGTGTGAGGCTGGGCATAAACATATGAATTGAAGCGTGCTGGGATCTACTTCTGGAGCTTGCCAGCCAATGGTATTTTATAAATCCACTGTGACAATCCCCACAAGCCACCAGGGCACGTGCCATTTATGGCTCAGTCTCTAGAAGCAGAAAATTTAGTAGAAGAAAGAAAGCAGTGTTTTCTATCTTGAAGAGTCCTTTGTACTTTCAGGCCATTATTGTCACCTGTCCTTGGTGGAGACCACCAGTCCATTTGGCTCCTGGCTAAAGGGAAATGGAAACAGAGACATAAGACTCTGAGCACTGTACCCAGGTGGAGCTAAAGCTCCTGGTGATGGGCATGAGCTCAAAACTCTATTCCAGCTTTACCACTTGCCATTTCTGTGGCCCTGAGCTACTCATACCACTTGTCTGCTCAGTATTGTCTCATGAGGACTTGGCTCAGATCTCACAGGGTGTTTGAGGTAATCTACATAGACCACAGAATGGAGAGGGCACATGAAAAGCCCTCTCAGTAAGTCAGCCCTGTCATTTATAAATGTGAGCACCACTTGAGGTATTGCTCCATAAAGTATAATGTGCTGCCAGTGCTGAATGGCATGCTAAACCTTTCAATGGCTATGTGATGGATTAGTGGCATTGGGTAAAAGGTACCAAGGAAAGGATAGGGATGCTGCTGAAGAGGGAAGGCCAGGCTTTCAGTCATGGGTGAATGCATGCCATTGCTTGCTCTTATGGAGCCCAAACGATGCTATTAGTCTCTCCAGTTGTTGAGCTGTTAAATGTTGGGTTTATTTTTTGTCTTTTTGCTAAAATGGCTACCAAATTTGAGTTTCAAATAAAACCCTTGAGACCAAATTTGGCAGTGCATGTCTTTAACTCCAGCTACCCCAGGAGACTAGGGTAGGAGGATCAGGGATTCAGGGCTTACCTGGGCTAGAGTGAGTTCAAGTCTAGTTTGGACAACTCAGTGAGACAACATCTCAAACAGAAATAAAAGAAAGTGTGTGTGTGGGAGCCCTAGCCTCACAAGGCCCTGTGTTCAATCCCCAGTACTGTAAAAGAAAGAACAAGCAAGCTTGGTAGTGCCAATGATGGCAGCACATACTGATGAATGACCACAGCAGAGTGTTTGGTAGAGAGTATTAGGTGAACAATAGTTCATGAATAGGAAAGGACCCTTGCTATGATATAATTCAGTTGAGTCTGAGATTAGAACTTGATCTTCTACCTATTGGCTTCATAACTTTGGGTAATACCAGCCCAGTTTTCATTTGATTGAAGTGGAGAGAAAGGTTATTCTTCAAAAAAAGGTATGAGAAATCAGTAGTAATGCATGGGGAAGATGTCACAAACGCATGTCATGTGAAGACCTTGCACCCTGCCCTTCCCAGACAAGTGGCATTCTGAGGAACTCTTCTTCCTTCTTATTCCAGGTACCTCTGGCTCACAATATTTTTGGTCTCATTGGCCCCAATGCAGGCCTTGGCTTTGCCATAGGTAAGTAGTGCTCTCAAAGTAAAACAGACACCTGTGAAAATGTTATTTGAGTCCGGTTCCTTTCCCCCCCATTTTCCCATCAGAGGAAGCAGGTGGAAAGGCAGGGATGGGAGAGAAGCTGGCAGATGTGCAGAGTAGGCTCATGGTTCCTACCTGATCCTTTCTTGGTGCCGAGTGTGGAGACAGCAGGCCCAGAGAGTAGACTAAATGGGGGCAGAGTGGAGGGAGATGCTATGGGTAAGCTGACTAACAGCCTCCTGTTTGTTTTGACCACAGGCATGGTGGATTCCTCTCTGATGCCTATCATGGGATACCTGGTGGACTTACGCCACACCTCTGTGTATGGGAGTGTCTACGCCATCGCTGATGTGGCTTTTTGTGTGGGCTTTGCTATTGGTATGTTGGTTGGGTTAGATGAGAGCTCCCAGGCCTGAGTGATGCAGTCTCCCCTCTCCATTGTAGTTTACCTGATTGTGGGACCAGAGGCCTCATTCTCTTAGGGATCTGAAGATAGTGGAATCTGCCTCAGCCTCTGCGGTTACCCATGGTCCCTAGGATAGTGTTTTACAGGTGACACTTGGAATTTGATTTATTTTTCCACAGGCCCATCTACCGGGGGTGTTATTGTACAGGTCATCGGCTTCCCTTGGCTCATGGTCATCATTGGAACTATCAACATCATCTATGCCCCTCTCTGCTGCTTCCTGCAGAACCCACCAGCTAAGGAGGAGAAGCTTGTAAGGCACCTGTGTAGTAACTGGAATACATGTCTGTTCCTCCGTGTGTGTCTCCTGACCCTTCACCTTGAGCTCATTTCCTCATTTCCTGCTGCTCATTGCTCGGCTTTGTAGCTTTACCGTTCTTCCTAACACACTTACCCTTTTCTTCTACCTTTCTTTCTCTAAACAACCAAGTCCCCTATCATCAGAATCTTAAGTAAAGAAGGGAGACGAGGAGCAGGAGTGGTGACACACTTCTGAAATCCCAGCATTTCAGACATGGGGTAGTATCAATGTAGCCAGGTGGTGGTGGCGCATGCCTTTCATCCCAGTACTTGGGAGGCAGAGGCAGGTGGATTTCTGAGTTCAAGGCCAGCCTGGTCTACAGAGTGAGTTCCAGGACAGCCAGGGCTACACAGAAAAACCCTGTCTCGAAAAAACAAACAAACAAACAAACAAACAAATTCAATGTAATCCTCAGCTACATATTGAATTAAAGGTCAGCCTGACATGAATAAAACCTACTCATTAAAAAAAAAAAAAAAAACAAGCCAAAACTAAACTAAGGAAAAAATTAAAAGAAAAAGAAAAGAAAAATGAGACTATTTTCATTCTTTTTTGTGTATGGTGCATACAAGTTAGTGAAGAGAATGCTGGCTTTTATTATTATTATTATTATTCTCTGCCTTGTTACGTTGAGACAGGGTCTATCTGTGTACTAGAAGCTTCCCCTTAGGCTGACCAATGAGTTCCCAAGACCTGCCTGTCTCTACCCATCAGTTCTAGGATTACAGGCATATGACCATGAACAAAACAGTCTTTTATATGAGTGTTGAGGGCTCAGGGTCAGTCCTTATGCTTGCAGGGTAAGTCCTTATTCCCATTGATCCATCTCTCAGCTGAGGCCTTATCTTTTAAAGTTAAAAATTAGTTGCTAGGTAAAAGATTCTGCACACTTTATATGTATGACTTAATTAACATACTTTGCTATTCTTGTGGCATGAACATCCCAGCATCCCTAGGTGCCTCATGGATTCAGGATGGATGGAAAAGCTGCTCACAGGAACGGAAGTAGGCAGGAAGGTCTATGGAGAAGAGTGTCCATTTCAGCCACTTTTTCTGCTATGCCTTACACCTACTGATGCTAGGGTTCAAGCACCGAGTGTACTCGATGTTTGTCCTAACTAGGCTTGATATGCCCAGGTACCTTGGAAGGCCTAAGCCTACACATGAGGCAGAAAGAGGGTGCTATACTTACATCTTGAGTTGATCTAAGTAACACTAAGCTTGGAAATGCTAGCATGGACAAGAAACAGGATGGCCTATGATGTGCAGTAATCTCTATACTTACCTCTTGCTCTAGGCAATTCTGAACCAGGAATGCTCCACAGAGACCCAGATGTACACAATCCAGAGGCCCACGAAGGAGTTTCCACTGGGAGAGAACAGCGATGATCCTGGCAGTGAGGAGTAGCTGTAGAGGGTGATATCTGGGCCTCATTCCAGGTGACCCCATGAGGCTTGAATCTCAGTGTCCCAGGGGACCAGATCATCACAGATTCAGTGGGTCTCACTTTCCTCTCCTCTGGGCAACTCCCTTCCTTCCTTCTTATTGATAGCTTGCCCTTACTTACCTGTAAGTGCAACCCACCAGTCTCCCAGTGTGCTTTGACATTACCAGTGGCCCACTTTTTGTGGGAGGGCAGTGCTACTTCCTGCCAAGCCAAAGCAAAGCTGATTAAAGCTGAGTTGTGACAAGTTCTGCAAGGGGTGACTCACTTCCTGCAGGCAGTGCTGAACAACGTGCCTGTGAAACCAGGGCTACAAACGGCAAGCCTTCATTTCTTCTCTGATTTTTTTCTAACATATTTCTAACAATATGTCTTAAAATTTGACCTGTCTCCTGTGATATGTTTTCCCCTTATTGTTTCCAGGTGAGCTTCCATATGTAGAGTTTTTTTTTTTCTTCTTCTTCTTTTTTTTTTTTAATGTGCTAAAATTGCTTTTAACATCCTCACATGAGGCCTTCTGGCTTTCCTCATCATCCAATCGAAGGGAAACAAGCAGCTTTCCTAGGTTTTAGTTATGTCTGCTTTGATGATTTCTCATGTATGTTTCTAGCTTTCTCTAACCTCATAAACTCTTATAAATAAAAGTGGTTGAAGTACAGAAACAAACAAACAAACAAACAAACCAACGAAACAACAGAAACCCCAAATAAACAACATTGCATTAGACTCAAGGGTTCCCTGCATGAAGCAAAAAGAAACTCTTGAATTTCTCCTAAACCTGTGTTTCCTAATAGAAGGAGCAGAACAAGGCGTTCATTGTTCACACGTGTCTATGAGTAAGTCAATTAGCCAATTCAGACATGATGAACCAGATGGTTTGTGGCAGGAGAGAGAGTGTGGGAAAATACAGTGGGTGTTGTACATCATGTGACATCTGGCTACATTTTTGAAACGGTTATTTGGTGATGGAGTCTCCAATATGGGAAATATGTCACTCATTCTAAGTAGCTTCTCATTTATCTCAGCAAACAATAAAATTTATGAACAACCCAAGTTAGTATATGCTGTTCATGTACGGGGAGGCATGGATGTTCAGGTCTGGTTGAGGGATAGCAGCAGAGATGGAGGTGGAGAAAGAATGCTGTGGAGGTATCCTGATTTCAGAAAGGGTTGTTCCTCCTTCGTCTGGAGTGACGCCTGGATTACTATGTTCTTCCCTGGGAGTTGGGTAGCTTCAGGACAAACTCTGATTCAATAGAACACATTTTGGCTGACTCTCAATGAATCTGTGTCACTTGGACAGAGAATATCTGATTAGTGGATAGGTTTTGGGGAGTTTAGTTTTAATGTAGATTTTTCGATTTGTAGAACCAGATAGACTTGTATCATTTAGTGTATATGACATGTTTTTCATGTCTTAAAGAAGCCTCAAGGTAAAATTAGCAAAGGATTTACCTGAATGTCTAAGCCATAGCTCCCAAGAAAAGCTTGGGGAGGGGGTGGGGGCTGAAATAAAGAGGAGTTGGGGAGAGACTGAATGTAGGCCACAAGAGTTTAAAAACAGAAGGGAGGGACCACATCCATGTGGGTGGGGTTTATAATAAAAGTTAAGCTTTCAGGAGGCTGGAGAGATGGCTCAGTGGTTAAAAGCACTGACAGGTTTTCCAGAGGTTCTGAGCTCAATTCCCAGTAACCACATGTTGACTCACAATCATCTGTAATGAGATCTAATGTCCTCTTCTGGTGTGTTTGAAGACAGCAACAGTGTACTTACATAAAATAAATAAACAAATATATACATAAATAAAAAGAAACAGTAAAACAAAATTTAAAACAGTTGAACTTGTTATGGAAACTGCTAATGTGTGTTTTAAAACAAAGGGAGAATTTACTAGAAGTTATCAAAGATAAACTTAGTCTTTATTACTGACCCTGTAAGCAACATGAAAAGACTATATGGTACGAAACAAACATTGGTAGCTCATGATGATCTTCAAAAAAATGACCATGTTAATCCAGTGAAAATGAGACTCAAGGATTTTTCTGTAAAAGCATCAGCTGTTCCAAGCAGTACAGGATCTGAGATATAGTTTTCTTCTCATGAAATGAAGCAACACAAAGAACTCCCAATGACGGTCAAACCGAGAAGGTAGGAGAACTTCAAAGTGCCAGAAGAGTGTTGGACATTCTCAGAGTGGAGACAAACCACAAGGCTTCCATTGCCCAGTACTAAAGTGTGGTGCTTTCACATCTCAATGAGAGGTAGACAGTATAGGAGGAGTGAGAGAAATACTCTTAGTTAGGCTTTTCTTGCTGTGAAGAGACCGAATGACCATGGCAACTCTTATAAAGGACAACATTTAACTGGAGCTGGCTTACAGTTTCAAAGGTTCAGACCATTGTCATCATGGCAGGAGGCGTAGTAGCATCCAGGCAGACATGGTGCTGGAAGACAGAGCTGCAAGTTCTACATCTTGATCCACAGGAAGCAGTAGACTTCCTCCAACAAGGCCACATCCACTCCAACAAGGCCATACCTCCTAATAGTGCCACACCCTATGGGCCAAACATTCACACACCGGAGTATGGAGGCTACTCCTATTCAAAACACAACATGTGGGATTGATAGTAGGGAAAGTGGTGTGGAAGAGACAGGAAAATTAATATGGGGGAGGAACCCAAGTCCAAGAAGCTAGGATTAACATGGCTTACACCTTCTAAAAGGTCTTGTTATGGTGGCCTCAGAGCCTCAGCATGCTGCCAGAGTAGAGCAGCCTGATCACATCAGTGAGCTGAGACTAGGGTGACTTGAAGAATACTCTCTCCCTGTGTGTCATCTTTTTTATTTTTTATTTTTATTTATTTATTTTTTGAGACAGGGTTTCTCTGTGTAGCCCTGGCTGTCCTGGAACTCACTCTGTAGACCAGGCTGTCCTCGAACTCAGAAATTTGCCTGCCTCCACCTCCCAAGTGCTGGAATTAAAGGCAGGCGCCACCACGCCCGGCCCCCTGTGTGTCATTTTATGGGATACATTCCTCTATAAGGCCTGAGCTGAAGAAGTGACTGTTAGAGAAAGAGTGCACTCTGTCACTCTCGTGTGTAGGTCCTCTCAGGTTGACATGAAGGAAGGGCAGTGTAACCATGGCCACAGATGACACGCAGCAGGAAATCTTAGGGGTATTTAGTATTCCTTAGTTGTGCCTGTGTAGGCAGAGCTTCATGGACCACCACAAGGACCCATGTAGACTATACAACCTAGGCCTCCTGAGTTCACCCTGCCACCTTGTGTGTGGTGGTTTGAATATGCTCAGCCCATGGGAAAAGGCACTATATTATATTCTTGTTGGAATGGGCGTGGCCTTGTTGGAGGAAGTGTGTGGGTGTGGAGGTGGGATTTGAGGTCCTGTGCTCAATAGAGCAGTGTGATCCAGAGTCTCCTCCTGGCTGCCTTCAAATCAAGATATAGAACTCTCAGCTCCTCCAGCGCCAAGTCTGCCTGCATGATGTCATGTTTCCCACCGTGATGATAAGGGACTGAACCTCTGAAACTGTCACCCAGCCCCAATTAAACATTTGTCTTTATAAAAATTGCCTTGGTCATGGTGTCTTTTCACAGCAATAAAACCCAAATTAAGACATTGTGTGTTAGAGGAACACTCTCTAGATTGGGGGAGGAGTACAACCAGAGAACTCTCCAGTTATGCTGGGAGAGGATTAAGAGAGGAGTTGACATGAGTAACTTCGGTAGGAGTAAACAAAGTGTTAGGTTTGAATATGAAATATCCCCTTAAGGCTTTTGTATGGAATGCCTGCTCCCTAGTTGATGGTGCTATTTTTAGAAGGTTCTAAAAACTGTAAAGTTTGGCCTTGTTGGAGGAAGTATGTTACAGGGTGGGTGTCTTTTAAGGGGATGTCAAGTAGTGGCTTTTTCTTGTTCTTCTGCTTCATGTCCACCATTAGGTGAGTCAGGACCTCTACCACAGGCCATTCTACCATTTTGTCCAGATATGTAGTGCCATTAGCCATGGGCAGGAACCCTCTAAAACCAGGAGCCTTCAGCTGTCCTTGAAGGTCTGAGTCACAGAGTAAGAAAGCTGACTAACTCACACAGCTTCCTGTCCTACCTGACCTGCTCGTCTATGCAACCTGGACATGTCCTTTCACACCTCAGCATCAGCTTGGGCAAGCATGGCTTTCTGTGGCTCCCCTGTGACAGCTTTTCTGTGCTGACAAAATAAGCTGATTTAAGCTGAATTGAGAGTAGAAAAGGCAGGTTTATTTGGGGGTATCTCTCGGTTGGGTCCACTGGTCCCAAGGAACAGGGTCAGGGAAATCCCCATGCAGACAGGGAAATGGACACACACACACACACACACACACACACACACACACACACACACACACATTTGAGACGGGGTCTCATGTAGCCAGGCTGGCTTTGAACCCTCTATATAATAGAGGATGATCTTGTCTTTCTGACCTCCTGCCTTCATCTCCAGACGAATGCTGGGATTACGGGCCTGTTCGATCACACTCTCTTTATATGGTGCTGGGGGTGGGGCCCCTAATCTTGTGCATTCTAGGCAGGTACTCAAACAGTTCAACTCCATCTGCAGCCCCTTTTAATATACTGAAAACAGCTCCAGGTAGGTCCTTTAGGATGAATTCAGCTGGACTCAGGTGTTGTTACTGTAGGGCGATGACAGCTCCATGCAAGCAAGTATTTTCCTCTGGAGAACTTCCAGAGCAAAAGGTAGAAGACAGTGATCCCGACCTTGTACAGGTCTGGTTATATATGTGTCATTTTTTTTTTTTTTTTCGAGGCAGGGTTTCTCTGTATAGCCCTGGCTGTCCTGGAACTCGCTTTGTAGACCAGGCTGGCCTCGAACTCAGAAATCTGCCTGCCTCTGCCTCCCGAGTGCTGGGATTAAAGGCGTGTGCCACCACGCCCAGCTTGTCATTTTTAATTCTAGAAAATTTAAATTTAGAAGTAGCAACAAATTTATATAATGCGTAAAGACAAAATATTTTAGTGGGTTTACTTGTGTTTGAGGCATATTATGGGTGATTTTTCTAAGTATGCTAGGCTTACCTGAACTCACAGCAATCTCCCTGCCCCAGCCTTCTGAGTGATGTGATCACAGTCATGCATGACTATGGTCATCTAGAAAAAATATTTTTGTAGAGCTGTATAGTGCGTTTGGGTTTTAGTCAAATATTATTTGACAAAATAGTAAAAACAAACAACTAGAAAAATGTAAGCTTTTAAAAATAAAGATGTTAGAGTGACCTAAATTTGTTTATTATTAAACATAATTAAAAAATAAATGTAGCCCAGCCCAGGCGTACAGTGCGTGTCAAGTCTGCAGCAGCTTCTGGGTGAAATCTACGTTCCCTCCCCCACCCAGGCCCTGACTCCCAGAGCAGCTGCTGGTCCTGCAGGCTCCATTAAGGAAGTGTTCCGAATGGGTGTGCCATTGCGGTTTCATACATACTGATGTTGTACAGTTTCTTTATTTGGATATATTTAGATATTCAAGTGCTTGGCCACTTTAGGGTTACCTGAATTGTTCTATAATTGCCTCTAGTATTCAGCTACAGAAATGAGCTCTACACATCGTTGGCTTGGGAACAAAGAAGTTCTATGCCATGTAGCCTAGGTGTCTGTTGGGTCACAC
Organism: Mus minutoides; assembly: GCA_902729485.2. Taxonomy (NCBI): domain Eukaryota; kingdom Metazoa; phylum Chordata; class Mammalia; order Rodentia; family Muridae; genus Mus; species Mus minutoides. The sequence continues at coordinate 20,061 of CACVCL010017528.1, forward strand.
CTAGGGGATCTGTGAGCCAGGCAGTGTTCTTGTATTTAGCTGTACCTTCAGACCTTGTTTTTTACATTTTGTTTTGTTTCAGTTGCTCTGGTTGGTCTCGAGTTTATTCTGTATCCCACACACCCCTTGAACATGTGATCCTTCTGCCTCCATCCTGTGAAGCTGGGACAACAGACCTGTACCACCAGGCTAGGCGCTATCTGAGTTCATGGTCATACAACCAGGAAATAGCAAATGACTTTCTTCGCAATGGATTGATAGACTATAATTATTGAATAATACATGACCATATATATATGTGTGTGTGTATATACATCTATATATGTATATATATATAGATATGTGTGTGTATATACATCTATATATGTATATATATATAGATATGTGTGTGTATATATACATCTATATATGAATATATATATGTGTGTGTATGTGTATATATATATCCATATAGTTAAAACAATATCTTATATATGAAAACTATAACAGGTGTTTAATAATAACTTTCATTTCTTGACAACTTCATATGTTATATAATACACGCTGGTTACTTTCTCCCACACTCTCTTGCCAGTCCTGCAAGTCCCACTTTCTTGTAAATCTCTTTGTTTTGTTTTGTTTTTGTTTTGTTTTGTTTTGTTTTGTTTCTAAGTGAGTGAACATGGGTTTGAATGCTGGAGGGCTCACTCTTCAGTATGCAATTAGATATTGTGCCTCCCCCTCTAGAATCTGTTAGTTGCCCGTAGTTTAACAGTAAATGATAGAGCCCCAAGAGATGCTCCCCCATAGATAGCTGACTGTTGGCCAGGGCAGTCTTGTGTAGACCTAGTGCCAGCAAATATAGCTGCTGTGAGTTTGTGATTGCTATGCTCATGTTGTGCTTAGAAGATGGCATGTCACGGTTCTTCTCTCTGTTTCAGATCTGACATTCTTTCTGCCCCTCTTCCAAGATGATTCTAAGCCTTAAGGAAGTGGTATAGATGCATTATTTAGGGCTGAGAATTCAACAGCCTATTATTCTTAGTATCGAGTGAACTCATGTGCCTCCATGTTCACCTCTACTTACTACAAAAAGAAATTTCCTTTGATTAAGTCAATTTAACAATGCAGTAGTAGTAGGTTCTCACTTGGGGTCTAAGACCTCTTCAGTCATGGGTTTTTGACTGGGTGGACAATACTAGGCATAAATTACACATATGAATATGTATGGATAACATATATGGAATCTGTCTTGTGGAGCAGCATCCAACCAGAGAACAGTTAGTTACTGTGCCATCATTCTACCAATAGCCACATATTAAACTTGACCAGTTTGGAGCTGGAGAAATCAGTCAGCATTTAAATAGTGCTTGCTGCTCTTCCAAAGGATCCAAGTTCAGTTCCCAGTACCTGCCCTGGGCAGCTCACCACTCCCTATAACTTAAATTCCAAGGGATCAAGCACCTGCTTCTGACCTCCGTGGACACCTGCATGCATACCTATAGTATACAAAGATACACACACATATACATAAGTAATTAAAAAAAATCTCTCAAGTGTTTGAGCCACTATTTCTGGCTTATGGATCCTATCCTCTATGTTCACATTCTTATCTACTATTATTATTATATTACAGAAAAGCTATTATATTGTAGAAGTTGCTCAGTTTTTTTCTTGACAACAATTTTATATAATCTACTGTCTCTCTTTAATGGTAGATAGACATTGAACATCTTTGCTGGCTCCTTCTCTGCTCCTCAACTTCCAAGTATAGTTTCATTATGACTTTCTAAAGTAATATTACTTATCTGCATGATTATTGCTCACTGCTGAACTGGAGGCATGGAATCTGATTTCATTGTTTCTACCAGACTTTGTTCCTCAAGAATGCTTTCAGGAATCTCTCTGTTTTCTCTCTCCACCGACTTTCCCTTTCACCGACTTTCCCTTTCATCTGCTTTTACTCTGCATGCACATATCTGTGCCAGCAGAAAGGTTGTCATAGCTTCTGCATGAGGCTCTCTTTCTCTTTCTCTTCCTTAGGCTCCAAAAACCACACGTGGTACAAAGACACTTAGAAAGGTGTGGTGGGGCAGGGTTAAAGAGCTGAGATCATTGTTTCACGGGTGTGGTGGCACACACCTTTAATCCCAGCACTCGGGAGGCAGAGGCAGGTGGATTTCTGAGTTCGAGGCCAGCCTGATCTACAGAGTGAGTTCCAGGACAGCCAGGGCTACACAGAGAAACCCTGTCTCAGAAAAACTAAAAAAAAAAAAAAAAAAGATTTTCCCACCCACCTGGCTTCCCAAGTGTTTTCCTTTCTTTTCTCCTTTGCTTCTCTCCTCTTCACTTTTGAGTGAGTACTGATAAATTTGGAATATATATATATATATATATATATATTTTTTTTTCTGATAAAGAAAACACACACTTCTAAGCCTTCAAAGACAACAGTCTTCTCATGTTTCTTCCCAATTACTCACCCACTTCTACAAACATCTGAGTTCTATCTCCATTAATTAATTGTGCTGACTTTCAAAGAAATATTGACTTTCATCCATTTCTCAACTAATATTCCTCTTCATTTTTTCCTCTGAGAGTTTTTATAATTTTCCTTTAACTACATTCCCCAAAAGGAACTTCATGATATGTGGTACTCTTAAAGGGCCTCTCACTTCATCCTGCTGGATTTGGCATGATGGTACCATTTTGCAGATGAAAAACTGAGTCTGAGATGTTAAATGATCAGCTTGATTTCAGATAGTCACTTCTCATACAACAAATACCAGAGCCTTATTGAACTCAGACCAACTTGGCTCCCAAGTCTGAGCACCTTCTCTTTTAAGCCAGTATCCTTGTTAATCCTGTCTGCTTTTGAATAATATTTGGTAGACATTGGTAGATTGTTTCTGGCACATTCCTTTAGGAGATAACTAAGATATATACAATGGATAGAAGCCTGGAATCCAGACTTAATCTGGATGGTGTCTGCCATGGAAAAGCCTTTATGTGTCTTAGTAACAAACCTACTCTGGCTGTCCTGTGTTGCTGTAAGGAGCAGAGGAGGGGTGTATGACTGGGCAAAGCCAGAACAAAGGATTAGTCTCCTCTAAAGGAGACATGGTCATGTCTTTCATAATTCTCCAGCTGTAGAGAAGGAAGGAGACTCGTCGGATAGGAAGAAGCTTGGAATCCTCAGGAGGGTGTGGTCAGCAAGCTGTGGGAGGGGTAGGGAAAGGAATGTGCATAAGGAACAAAGGTTGGTGGGGTGGGTAGATAAAGGCTCTTAAGCAATCTCCAGGAGTTGTCCTCAGAAGAATAGATGAGAAGGTAAGGGGGTGGGGAGGCTGGAGGTACAGCTCAGTGCTGGAGTTCATCCACATGCCAGAGAGGAAAAACTGGAAAAGCTGTCTGGGCAGGAGGTGTGGAGATGGCTAGTCTCTGTCCCCAGTAGTTAATCTTCCCTGGTTATTAGATGAGATGCTTAGGGAGAGGTTTTTAAGACTATCGCACTTCTCCCTTTGGTCAGATAAGTGAGTTCCAGAGTGAGCCTGTCCCTGTGCTCAGGAGAGAAAGCAGACAAGGTCAGAGGAACCTGGATTCTGAGCAACTTCTCAGGCCTGAGAGTGGATCAAAGCACCGTCCTAGGGTATCTTTGCCTGAGCCTCAACAACATGGAAATTTGCAGGTGTGATTTTATGTCTCCAGATTCTGGGTTTGGGTGGGTAGGTGGGTGGGTGGGTGGGTAGGAGACAGATTGTATCTAAGCAATGGAATCTTTAAGGGAAGAGAACCTGTCCCAGCCGATGTGCGAGTCGGAAGTGTGGCCAGAGAAGGGTCAGAAGGATTCTGAAGGTGGAAGGGACTGTGAGCTGTGGAACGTGGAGGTCTCAGAGAGCTGGAAAAGTGCTGACACATATTCTTTAGAACTCTCATCCTGCAGTAGAGCACCTCCTTCCATCTCGTGGATTTTAGCCCAGTGACATTTATTTTGAATTTCTATTCTACAGAACAGTAAGATTTTTGAAAAAAAAAAAGTATTGTTTTAAGCCACTAAGTTTGTAGAATTTGTTATAGTAGGAATAGAAAAATAATACAGACATATACACACATGCGTGTATGTAAAGAGGATGAAGGCTTAAGAAAATCAGAGAATTATATACTTTTACTTTTTGTTTTTAAATAATTAATTTTTGCATTTTCATTTTTATTTAAAATAGATTATCTTTTCACATAATGTACCCCGATAAAGGTTTTTACTCCTCCTCCCTCTCCCCTCCCTCCCTCCTTCCCCTCCCCTCCCCCTCCCCTTCCCTCTCCTCCTCCTCTTCCTCCTCCTCTTCCTCCTCAGCCCTCCCTACTTCCCCTCCCAGCTGGATCTGTTCCTTTTCTGTTGTTCATTAGAAAACAAAGGGACCATTAAGAGATAGTAAAAAAATATAATAAGATAAAACCAAAACTAACATCGGAATAGGACAAAACAGAAGAAAAGAGTTCTTCACCCACACACAAACAATTAAAAACATAAGAAATAGATCCACTTGTTTGCATACTCAGAATCTCATAAAACCACTAAACTGGCCAGGTGCAGTGACCACACACTTTTAATCCCAGCACTCAAGAGGTAGAGTAAAGCAGATCTCCGAGTTTGAAGCCAGCCTGGTCTATATGAGCTGCAGGACAGCCAGGGCTACACAGAAACACTGCCTCAAAAAACCAAAAACAATAAGAAAAAAACCAAAAAGAAAAAAAACCAAAAACAATAAACTGGAAACCATAGTATATATGCCAAGGACCTGGGTCTGGAGTAGACCAAAACAAAACAAAAACAAAAACAAAAACAAAAACAAAAAAAAAAAACCAAGATAAAATTAAAAAAAAAAAAAGAGGAAAAGCCCTAAACAGGATATCATGAGACAAGGAGCCTCCAAAGATGCTCCCGAGTAGTTTTGTGTCGGTCGTCTACTGCTGACCATGGGGCCTACCCTTAAGAGAGGTTTGTTCTCCAGTGAGACTCCATCCAAGGAAACAATTTTCATTTTTATTTGCAAAGTGGCTATCAATTAGAGCCAGCTGCTGGTTTCCAGTGGGGGCTTCTGTCCACTTCTCCACTCATCTGGATGGAAGAGCTGGGGCACGGTGGCTGTGGCGTTAGTCTTTGTGAGTTCATGTGTGAAGGTCCTGTTGATTTAGAGGGCCTTGTTTTCTTGGCGTCCTCCATCCCTTCTGGCTCTTACACCCTTTCTGCTCCCTTCTCTGAGAGTTTACTGAACCCCAAGGGGAGGATGTGATAGAGACACTCTCTTAGGGCTGAGCGGTCCAAGGTTACTCACTCTCATACCAACTGTCTGGCTGTGGGTCTCTGTCCTGTCTTGTTCGATATCTGCTGCAGGAGGAAGCTTCCCCGATGATAACGGAGCAGGGCACAAATCTATCAATATAGCAGAATGTCATTAGGAGTCAGTTCTTTTACTATTCAGGATTGTTTTAGCGCAACTGGGGCTCCGGGGTTCGGGATTCTTTTTCTGTTGTATCAGGCAGCCTTGGAAGGAGGCTGGGCTGACAACTCTTGGGCAGTCTTTGTTCATCCTGTGTAAATCCACCAGGGGGCGCCCTCACCACACGCTTGAATACTTCTTGGCCCCTGCTTTCTCAATTTCAGGGATTTTTTTTTTTTAAACTTTCAGGGATTTTTAGCTCCTCTCTTCACACCTCCCAATTCACCAACGCTGTGAAACTGTTACTTGACAAAAGGCCTGCGGGAAATATATGAAGTGGCCTTGTTTTGATCAGTCATCCGGCACTTTTCCGGTTAGAGCCTACAAGTGGCCAGAGGCGCTGAGGTTTGCTTGCTGTACGTTCTAGCCTCTCAGGGCCAAGCCAGTGTTTCCCAGATCCTATCATTTAAGCTCAGTGGCTGGCTCCCTAATCTATGTATGCTATTGTGTTCTCTGCCTTGGCCTTCGCCCATCTCTCTCCTTCAGTTTACACTCAAGAACTCACTAATTCATTCATTTTCCATAGTCATCATTATCATTAGAGTGTATCAGTTATCATGCTAGAAAAACAAAACCGGAGCTGAGGGGATAACCCTGTGTACTAAAAATATTTAGCAATCTGGCCTGGGGCTTCTTCCCTGCCTTAGATCATTTATGTCCCTAGATGAAAGACACACACAACCTTTATATTTTTAAATAGCCTTAGTCAGCACAGTAGCTGGGCAGCAACCCTACCCTCCATGCTGCTAGAATCTACCTTCCTATCGATAACCCAAGTAATTACTTAATGTGTTTATCTGGGGTGCCCTTAGCTCCAATTGGCTAGCCACATATTTGTGGCTCAGTTTTTCCATGGCTCTCCTCCCTCCTTCACCTTCTTCTTTTTCCATGACAGTTTCTGAAACCTCATCCCCACCTATGTCTCCTCTACCCATGGGCTGTTGGCATCTTTATTTACCAATCACAGTTAACTGGGGCCAGGGTCACAGGGGCCACATGCATGCTCCAGGTTTTGGGGTCTTGCCCTTAGCATTACAATAGACAATAAAAGACAAAACCTCAACAGCCTTGTCAATAAGGTACTTGTGAACTTGAGTTTGATCCTCAGAACACATGAAAAAATGCCAGGCAACTGAGATGTGTATGTTTATAATTCCACTACTGGAGAGGTAGAGATAGGCAGGAGGAACCCTGGGGCTTGTTGACCAGATAGCTGAGCCTACTAGGCCAGTGAGAAACCCTGTTTAAAAAAAACCAAAAAAACCAAAAAACGAGGTGGTGAGCATCAAGGTTGCGTTCTGGACTCTACACACATGTGCACACAGATCAGACCCTGGCATTCCAATGTAAGAGTGATTGATCAGGGAAGAAGGTGGTGCTGGTAGAAAGACACCTGGCTAGAGGGGATATTTGACCATGAAGTAGAGGTAATGCTTTTATGACTCTATGAAAGTGTCTGACTCTCATGAAAGAGCAAAGACAGTAGGGGAGAGTGAGGTGTCAGGTCATTGCATGGACCTAAAGTAGCCTTCGATATGGCAAGCAGAAAATTAACTTTCCAAAGAGGGTTGAGTCTAACCCAGTAAGTCCAGGTTTAAATTCAGTCATTTGGGGTTGTAGTTGGCCCACCATACCTGTGGTTGTGCAGTATGCACCAACTCAACCTATAGCAGGCAGTGCCAGGGAGTTACAGCACCACCAGCTTTGTATCTGTACGTGTAGAGTTTTTCCTTGTCAGCTTCTCTAAGTGGTATAGTTTAACAACTACTCTCACAATGTATAGTGTAAATAGTATAATTACTTGCCTGCTGCTGTTATAAAGTGTGACAAGAGCAGAGTAAAGGAGGATGGGTTTACTTTGTCTCAGTTTGAGGGGACAGGCCATCGTGGTGGGCAAGTCGTGGTGGTAGGAGCATGAGGCAGCTTGTGTATCACGTCTGCTGACAGAAAACAGGGAGAGAGGAACTTTGGTGCTCAGCTAGTTTTCTGCTTTTTGTGCAGCCTGGGGTTACAGGCTGTGGAGTGGTGCCGGGCCCCTATAGGGTGGGTCTTCCCATTTCAATTAACCTAATCTAGAAACTCTCTCACCGATGTGACCAGAGGCTAGTCTCCTCAACAACTCAGGATTCTGTTGACTTGATACTTGATTAAGTATCTTGATAATCCATCCTTTGTGAGGTAACCCAATCACAAAAGAAGTCATTAGATATGCACTCACTGATAAGTGGATATTAGCCCAGAAACTTAGAATACCCAAGATACAATTTGCAAAACACAAGAAAATCAAGAAGAAGGAAGACCAGTGTGTGGATACTTCATTCCTCCTTAGAATAGGGAACAAAATACCCATGAAAGGAGTTACAGAGACAAAGTTTAGAGCTAAGATGAAAGGATGGACTATCCAGAGACTACCCCACTCGGGGATACATCCCATAATCAGTCACCAAACTCAGACACTATTGCATAGGACAGTAAGAGTTTGCTGAAGGGACCCTGATATAGCTGTCTCATATGAGGCTATACCAGTGCCTGGCAAATTCATAAGTGGATGCTCACAGTCATCTATAGGATGGAACACAGGGCTCCCAATGGAGAAGCTAGAGAAAGTACCCAAGGAGCTGAAGGGGTCTGCAACTCTATAGGTGGAACGACAATATGAACTAATCAGAACCCCCAGAGCTCGTGTCTCTAGCTGCATATGTAGCAGAAGATGGCCTAGTCGGCCATCATCGGGAAGAGAGGCCCCTTGGTATTGCAAACTTTATATGCCCCAATACAGGGGAACGCCAGGGCCAAGAAGTGGGAGTGGGTAGGTAGGGGAGCAGGGTGGGGGGAGGGTAGATAGAACTTTCTGGATAGCATTTGAAATGTAAATTAAGAAAATATCTAATAAAAAAAGTATCTTGATAATCTAGAGATAGTTTAAAGAGTACAGGAGGATACAGCTTATATGGGGTTATTATTGTATGTAAGAAATTAAGCACCAGGGGACGTTCCAGGTTCTAGGAGGAGCCCTGGAACCACCTTCCCTGGATGACTTAAATGTTTTACTTTCGTCTTAATGTGGCAATGTTTGTACTTTTATTTTATTTTTGATGTTTTAAAATAGTGAGCCTAGAGCTCACTATTCAATAGCTTAGAATTCACTATGTAGTCCAGGCTGATCTTGAATTCACAGCAATTCTCCTGCCTCAGCTTCCTTAGTGTTGGGATTATAGGCATGAGCCACCACACCTGACTTTGTGCTTTTATAAAGTTCTTTTTCTGTGTGATCAGGAAGCTAGGTGTTATTCCCCCCTCCACACACATGATGTTTTTATTGATTCTCTGGGAGTTTTACAGCATGCATTCCAATCACAATCTCTTCTCAGTCTTTCCAAGTCTGATCCTATTGTGATTTTTGCCCCAAAAGAAGTAAAAAATAAAAATAAGAAGAAAAAGGAAGGAAGGGAGGGAGGAAGGAAGGGAGGAAGACCAAGCCTACCTTGTGCTATCCATATACTCACTAAAGCATGGTCAGACTCTCAGTGACCTGCCCTTTAGATAGAACTGAGTCCTTCCCATCCCACACCTCAGCCAGAAGCCATCAATTGTATGGAGCTACTGCTCAGCATCTCTGTCATACTTTTAAAGGGTTGATTTCGATGGCTTACTTTTTTGTTGCTGTTGGGCTTTTTTTGGGGGGGGTCGTTGAGGGGGAGTAGGAGTTGTCACAGGAGCCTTGTATGTCCCCCTTAGCTGTGCATCTGCAGTCACAGATTATGACAGCAAAAGTTGCCTCCTTGCTCTTCACAGTCAGAGGAGCATGCATGGGTCATGGGTTTTCACAGTTTCTGGAGGTAGCACAGACCAGGATCATGGTCCTCTGCTGCAGTAGGACCACAGACCCAGACAAGGCCCTTGGAAGCTTCCTGGATCATGGATATCACCATGGGCTCAGGTGGCAGCACAACCTGTAGCCAACCACATGGGTTCAGGCCATGGACTTCTACATGGTTCCCGGTGGTAACATGGGCTAAGGATTAACACAGATGCCAGCTGCAGTGGGGCCTTGGACCCAGTCCCCAGCATGGCATGACTGAGAATCACAAGGGCTGGCTCACTTGGCTGCAGACTCTAATGCCAGCTAGATTTTTTTAGTGTAAATCCCAAGAAGGGACATAAACAGGGAAGAGAGGGGTTGAACAAAAGAAGGCAGAATTTGTAAAATATTGTAAACTGAATACAGGGAGTGTGGTAAGGTATGCCTTTTGGCGGTCCAGCTGGGTTTCCTCATCCTCTTCTTCCTGCCTCTAAGGTGGCCAGATGCACCCTACACACTGGCTTGGAGGATGAAGCACAGTCTGGAAAGGGTGGGGCTGTAGGATTCCTGGCCTGCTAGGAGGAGGGGTGCTTCTCTAAAGACGAAGGCCTTCTTTGATAGATAGTCTTCTGTGAAACATCTCACTTAGCTATATTTGGGGTGGGCTGGTATACATACACTTTATTTGAGGTGAACCAGGGGTATACAGCAACCTTGGAGAGTGGGAAGGAATTTTCAGGGTAGCTGAAAATCATTGGCTAGAGTTTAAAGTTCTGTGAATGCCTTATTTGTATGGAGACATTCCAGGAATCTCAGGTACTTGCTAGGCACGTTTTTTATAGGGGGAAAAGAGGAAGTTTGTAGGTCTGCCAAGGACTACTCAACCTTGCCCAGGTAAAGGGTGTGGGGAGTCAGGATCCACAGACATGGTTAGAAAGGGGAAGCTCTGCTGGTAAAGGGAGACCTCCATTTTCTGTGGAGCTCAGAGGAGCTATCCAGTCATGGTAGACTGCAACCTTAATTAGCAAGTTTTCCAACAGTGAGGAACAGAAAGAAGTGTGAGACTGTACGGCCTCCCTCCTTCCTGAGTGGGGGGTATTGTGATCCTTTGGTCCAGGAGAGAATAAATTTCAAGTTAGCGATCAGTGAGATGCACAAGCCACAAAGCAGAATGACACAGAGCAGCAGAGATAAATCAGGGGGGAATGGAGGCTGTTGGAAACAGAGAGGAGAGAGTTCAGGGAAGTAGTGTCCAGTAACACAGCAAAAGGCTAAGAAGAAAGAAGATTGAAAAGGTCCATGACTGGTGACACTTAGGAGTTGCTACATCCACTCCAGTAGTGACACGCATTACAGGCCTGAAAGCCTGGAAGCAGTCCTGAGGCAGGGAGTTTCAAGGAAACTTTGCCTCCTGGAACCTTGGCATTCCCATAGCCTGTATACTCAAAACCTGTTCCCGCGTTAGTCTGGTGTTTGGATCCCTGTGCTCTCTTTCAGTATTGTTTTATTATAAGTGCCTTTAAGGATTGATTTTGACATATAGCTAAGCCTTCACCAGTGTTCCAATGGTTCCTAGAAAATCCTTGAAGCCAACCCTGAGCTTGGAATTCAGTAAGAATATTATCTATTCAGTAACATTCAAATTCACTTCTAGTAGAGACAGTGAAACTAATTAGGCATTACAATTTACTGGAACAGAGCTAGAAAAGCTCAGGGCTAGTCTGCATAGTAATTACTTAGGACAATAGTTGAATCACACCCAAACACAGGAATACACAATGGCCTAGGAAATAGGTGGGTTGTCACATGAAAGGGTTAGTAGAAGGGAATTCCCCTGGTGCAGGTTTTTTCACTTGGCCCAGAGGAATAGAATAATCAGGTATTTACTTTAGGACCCCTGGTGGTGGGTTTAACAATAGACTAGCATTGCATCAGGGCATTCACCTGGCTCCTGTGTTTAGCTGATCTTTTAAATTAAGGGTTGTTCCTATTCTCAGTGGTAAACTCAGCCTGGCTCCCACCATCTTCTATCTGCGTCTGCTTGTCAATTCTCGCCAACCCTTGCTTATCTGCAACCAGAAACCCATTCCATACAGATAGGAGACTCAATAGAGGTTAGTCTGTGGCAAGGATTGCCTTGAAAGTCTGCTTCAGCAATGGTGAGGATAATGGAAGGTTAAAAATGTGCCATGGTCCCCAAAGCCCTTTCCAAAGCATTGCAGCATCAAACAAAAGGCTGTGAGTCAGTGGGTAGAGATGTGGGAACTTGGACTTTTCTATGGTGAGGACTGAATGCTTGCCTGACAGAGGAGACATAGGCAGTGGGTAGGAAGAGACAGAATAAAAAACATAAAGTAAAGAGCCAAAGGAAAGTTGCTAGCATGAGCTCCAGGCACTGTTCATGAGCTACTGCTGAAAACTTGGTTGCAACTCTCTAATCCTGTACAGTGGGCCAAGGGCTCACCCTTACTTGAGTGACCTTGGGGTTCTTGTGTAACTCTTGACAAGGCATTGTGTGAAGGCTTTGAGTCCTGAGGAAAGGGTAAACAAACCTGGGACCAGTTCTAGTTTTGGCCAGTTGTCAATCTGGGCAGGTGGGAGCACTTCTGAGTCTCTGCTTCCCTCCAGGGAAAAGAAGGTGTGTCTACATCAAGTTACCCCAACCTCCACACTACCCCAGATGCTTAAATTCATGCTTTAAAAAAAATATTCACACTTACTCCCAAGAATAGGGGCTCCTAATGATGTTTCTTTCATTTGGGGTGACAGTATCTGTTTTATGCTCTCCTGTGGCTCTCCCTAGGTTCAATATCTAGTTCCTTCACTGTGGCTAGTTAGCTTGGTCTCTCTTTCATAGTGCTAAGCAGCCTGAGTTCCTCATAGCCCAGCTGAGAAATGCTCTCATTTTATAGGCGTGGCAAGAGGGAAGTCAGGGGAGACCAGGCCCAGAGAAGTCATGCATTTTCCATTAAGAGGTACTGGGCTTGCCATTGTTCTTAGAAAGCCCTCTCTGTGATTCACTGAGCTCCTAACAAGAACCTCTCCACAGATGACTGCGGCCCAGGCCTCTGCAGACAACTGGCCAGCTTGCACACAGCTCATGCTGCCTAGCAACATTTTGCAGAGGTTGGCATTTATGCTCGTAATAAACACCTGTCGCAGCCCCAATCTCTGACCAGCAGAGAGTGGGAATAAACGACACCAACTCCAAAAGCAGGTTCAGAGCAGCTGCAGCCGCTTCTCTTTATTCGGAGGTTTTTCGCAGCTTCCCCAGCTCATCAATTCTGTCTGTCAGTCATCAATGCTAATCATATATCATCCTCTGGGACTGTCCACACTTATCCTCTTCTGTGGTGTCCTTCCCCACCAACATAGTTGGTGCAATGACCAGAGCTGTGCCTCACCCAATGGCATCCATTGTGTTGTTAACTAGGCTAAGAGCCCGGTACCCCTGCAGCCAGGTTCTGCAAGTCTCCTAGGTCACCCGGCTCCGCCCAGCTTACCAGAGGCCCACCTACGACCAGCCCACCTGCGCAACCTGAGAGATGTCAGGAGACTTCAGGGTTCCCACCAAACTCCAGAACGCCTGCGCAGAAGACTGGGGGCAGGTTTCCCTTCCTTTATCCCCAAATGCTTGTCCACCATTAAACAGTTGTTCTAAGCAGAAGCAACCATGTAGCCTCGGAGACCTTCTTTCTTCCCCCACTCCCTTAGTTTCATTTCAGCTTCGGGCCAATCCTCCAGGAACCCAGTCCACTGCGGGCAGTGGACCCCAACACTCTTCCATTCACTCACGTCACCTCACACCACCCAATCATAGATGCACACATCCAAGGCAGTGTGCAGGATTGGCTGATAGAATGGTATCATAACCTCTCCAACGAGTTACACGTGATGCTTTTACTGTGCATGATTGAGACTGAGGTAAACAAGTGAGGTCACGGGGCTTTAGCATAGAGCCAGGGCGCCACAAACACCAGATTGCGAGTTTTAGAAACCTTGATTTTAATCTTTCTGCAAGGATGATGTCTCCAAGTGTTTCCTAATGAAGAGACCAGCATAAATTCTTCCTGGAAATTATGATGGAGCAAGGGGAGGGTCCTAATTTGCTTTCTATGGCTGCAGTAAACACTGTGACCAAAAGCAACTTGGGGAGGAAAGGGTTTGTTTCATCGTATAGTCCATCTGAAGGGAAGTCAGGGCAGAAACGCGTGGCAGGAACTGAGGCAGAAGCCTTGGAGTACTGGTTTGCTCAGTTTGCATTCTTATACCACCTTGGACTATCTGTTCAGGGGTGGCATCACCCACTCCCACACTCATCCTAATTAACAATTAATTAATTAAGAATTAATCCCTTAATTAATTAAGGAATATATTCCACAGGAAATCTTAATGGAAGTTTTTTTTTCCTTCAGTTGCATTACTTCTTCCCAGCTGGCTCTAGCTGTGTCAGGTTGACAGAAAAGTAACTGCACTGCACAGAGAGGAGGCTTGAAGTTCCTAGATGCAAAGCAAATTAAAGACAAAAGGCTAACTGTGGTGCCAATTAGCATATCAAAACACCTGCTGGCTTTCGGGCTTCCTCAGCCCCAGTGGCCCTCTCAGCTCTTCTCACCCCTCCTCTTTCCCTAAATGTCTCCATTTCCTGAGCTTCCCATCCTGGCTTCTGTTTCATATACAGCCCTGCCATTTCAACCTGTGCTTTCTTGGTCCTCTTGCCCTTCTTTCTTGCCCCTTTCTCTTGGTCCTCATCTCTTGCTTTCTCTCCTCTCATGGTCCTGTTCAGTGAACTGGCCATAATTAGCCTACTACTTTCTCTCCCTTCTCTGGACTCTTCCAGATGCTTCTGGCTGTGCACAACCTCATATCTACAAAAAACAAACAAACAACAACAACAAAAAACCTGTCTGCTCAACCACACCTTGGAGCAATTGTATACATTTTATACACTGTATAAAGTGAAACCCCCACTTCACAATGCTGGTAGTATGTAAGGCTGGCAGCCAGAAGGAACAAAAGAACAACGGTGTAGGCGGGGCTCTTTGTTGCTGTCTGTGTTACCTCCAAGTCCTCAGTAGTTTCTGGTCAGGACTTGGGACATGAGTGTGGTTTTCCACCACAGCTGGGTGGACTTAGAAAAGATTTATCTTTTTAACGTAGGCAAAGAAGAACACAGGTGTTGTGGGGTGCAGGTGTGAAAATGGGCTTGGATGTCTAAGTGCTGAGATTAGGGGAGGATGAACACTGTTCTGCATGTTTCAGGGTGGCCTTAAAGCTCAGCAGACCTGGAAGGACAGATTTAAGCCAGTCTCATAGACAAGACACAGGAAAAGCCAACCATGGGGTACTGAGCAAACCATTCCTAGAAAATTCTTACAGGCCTGTTGGTATGGCTTGGCATGGCCAGGGAGGGGATTCTTCATTATTATTACTGGGTTGGGGTGTGCGACTCTGGCCTTAAGAACAAAGGCTTTCTGGTGACATGGTTTGTGAGTCTATTGAAGTGGTCTTGGCTAGGATGAGTTAACCCGAGTGCAACGCTCTATGATTACTTTCTAGAGTGGTGGTTTGTTTTGCTTGAGGCATTTTTGGGCTCAGAACAAGTGGGTTGGGCTGCATGTTTGGTGGTAGGATCATCATGGCCTCTAGAAAGCTGTGTCACAGAGCCAAGGGTGTCTGTAGCAGGGAGGTGCAAACTGGCTGGACTTATATAAACATCCAGCATACTGGTTGGGCTCTGGCACCGTTAGGTCCTTTGGGGTTCTTGATTTCAGGGAATTTGTTCCAAATCTTATTCATCTATTGCCTGGATCCACTGAGATATTTTCAGCAGTATGCTAGAAAACTTATTATGGTAGACAGTAGAGTTCATTTCCCTTTCCCTATCAAAGATCTTGTGTAAATTTGGTTTTGTCATGGAATACTTTGGTTTCTCCATCTATGGTAATTGAGAGTTTTGCTGGGTATAGTAGCCTGGCTGGCATTTGTGTTCTCTTAGGGTCTGTATGACATCTGCCCAGGATCTTCTAGCTTTCATAGACTCTGGTGAGAAGTCTGGTGTAATTCTGATAAGTCTGCCTTTATTTATTACTTGACCTTTTTCCCTTATTGCTTTTAACATTCTTTCTTTGTTTAGTGCATTTGGTGTTTTGATTATTATGTGATGGGAGGAATTTCTTTTCTGGTCCAGTCTATTTGGAGTTCTGTAGGCTTCTTGTATGTTTATGGGAATCTCTTTCTTTAGGTTAGGGAAGTTTTCTTCTATAATTTTGTTGAAGCTATTTACTGACCCTTTAAGTTGGGAATCTTCAATCTCTTCTATACTTATTATCCTTAGGTTTGGTCTTCTCCTTGTGTCCTGGATTTTCTGGATGTTTTGGGTAAGGATCTTTTTGCATTTTGCATTTTCTTTGACTGTTGTGTCAATATTTTCTATGATATCTTCTGCCCCTGAGATTCTCTCTTCTATCTCTTGTATTTTGTTGGTGATGCATCTATGATTCCTGATCTCTTTCCTAGGTTTTCTAATGCCAGGGTTGTCTCCCTTTATTGTTTCTATTTCCACTTTTAGGTCTTGGAAAATTTTGTTAATTTCCTTTGCCTGTTTGATTGTGTTTTCCTTTAATTCTTTAAGGGATTTTTGTGTTTCCTCTTTAAAGGCTTTTAGCTGTTTACTTGTGTTCTCCTGTATTTCTTTAAGGGAGTTATTTATGTCCTTCTTGAAGTCCTCTATCATCATCATGAGAAGTGATTTTAGATCTGAATCTTGATATTCTGGTGTGATGCTATCTATCCAGGACTTGCTATGGTGGGAGAATTGGGTTCTGATGATGCCAAGTAACCTTGGTTTCTGTTGCTTATGTTCCTACATTTGCCTCCCACCATCTGGTTATCTCTAGTGCTACCTGCCCTCGCTATATCTGACTGGAGCCTGTCCTTCCTGTGACCCTGGTTGTATCAGAACTTCTCAGAGTTCAGATGTTTCTGTGATCCTGTGATTCTGGAATCCTGTGATCCTGAGATCCTGGTTGTGTCTGAGCTACTGGGAGTTAAGCTGCCTCTGGGACCCTGAGATCCTGGTGTGACCAAACTCCTGGGATCCTGTGGAACTCAGTGTGTTAGAGCACCTGGGAGTGGACCTTCTTCTGGGTATTGTGGGACTGGCTGTGGAGTTTGTGCCCAAGGTCTGCTCAGGGCACTGGCTCAGACCTGAAGGAACCTGTGCCACTGGTTGGGTGGAATTCCTGGGTGCCTGGGTCAAGCTGGTCCCAGTTACTCTCGGTGTTTGGGAAGATGTTGTGTCCTCCTCACCTCTGGTCCTATGATCCTGAGCATGTTAGAGTGCTTGGGAGTGGACCTTCTTCTAGGTGTTGTGGGATTGGCTACAGAGTTGGCACACAAGGTCTGCTCAGGGCACTGGCCCAGACCAGAAGGTGAAAATTATTATTATTACTTTATGTGTATGCATTTTGCCTTTGTGTATGTCTACATACATGCCTGATGCCCCAGGGAAGCCAGAAGAGGGCATTGGATTCCCCAAAACTGGAGTTATAGGCAGTAGTGAGCCAATATGTAGATGCTGGGAATGAATCTTGAGTTTTTTTCAAGAACAGCAAGTGCTCTTAACTGCTGATCTATCTCTTCAGACTCTGTTACTATTTTTAGGAAACATTATCCTAGTTAGATTACAATCTTCAAAATATAAAAACTATCTTGACATTTATTTATTTACTGTTTCCCTAAGGTGTTGGCCATCAACCTTGAACATGGTAGGTAGACAAGGATTCCACTATTGAGTTATATGCCCAGTACTTTTTGTTTGTTTGCTTGCTTTTGCTTTTGTTTTGAGACAGGGTCTCTGTGTAACTCAAGTTGTGCTCATGATCCTTCTCTCTCTCTCTCTCTCTCTCTCTCTCTCTCTCTCAACTACTGGGATTTATAGGCCTATACCACAAAAGTTGGTCTGAATCATTATCATCATTACCCACCACCATCACCACCACCATAATCATCATCCTAATTTTTTTTTTAAAGATAAGGTTTTGCTATGCAGGCCTAGCTGGCCTCAAGCTAGCTTGACTTATTTTTAAAACCATTCTTCCACAAATGTAGACATGTTCTTCTTTTACTGGTCAGAAACACTGGGTTGAATTTGAGTGGGACTGATCTCTGAGTGCTGAGTCACTGAATCTTGTGTAAGATGTTGCAGTAGGTAGGATCCTACTCTCCAGGACAATGAGTCACCCTTTTGGGGAAGATGGAAGATAAAAAACAAGAAAAGGGGAAGTTACTATGCATGAGTGGCATATATAACAGAAATTAATTATCTCATATTTCTAGAAGCTAGCATTGTGGAATCAGGATGGCAGCCTGGCCACTGAGGCTTCTCTTCTTCCCTGGCAGATGGTTGCTAGTTCTCATGTACTGACAGGACCTTTCTTCAGTACATGGTTGTGAAGAGTGTCTTTTCTTACTATGGAACTAATCCAGCCAGTGGAGGGTCCCTCCTTCCTGATTTTATTTAATCCTCAAGACTTTCTTCTAAAGGCCAGGTCTCCAAACACCATCACTTTGGGCTTCAGCACTGAAGTGGGGCTATATGAACATTCAATCTATAACAGTATTGAAGATTACTACTTTGACAGTGACTGAATGCAAATGACAGAAAGTTAATAATATTTAAGAGAAGACCATTGGGGTTGTGTGGAATTGCTGCATGCCCAAGAAGGAGGTGGTTTTTACTGGGGAAAGGTCAGAAATGTATCTTAGGAAGGAAGCAGGTGCCTCCAGGAAAGCGTAGGCTGTTCTGAGGATGTTTGGACAATAGACAGAGAAGATGGGGTAGGTGAGCAGAGCAGTAATGGCGTAGCAAGGAGGCAGCATCGCACTGACACTAGTAGGAAATGAGAAAGGAGAGGCATGATGGGGTAGAATTATGAGGACTTTGAGAGCAGGTTAGGGAAGAGCTTGCTTGACTACTTATTTTTTCGAGTTTTGAGACAAAGGTTACATTATGTAGTCTGGGCCAGCCTTAAACTCCTTATGTAGCTGAGGCCTTGATCTCTGACCTTTCTTGCAAGATTTGGGATTACTAGCACACAGTTTGGAATCTATCTGACCCTCCTTCTTCTGATCCTCCTGAGACAGGGTCATATTATGTAGCTTTCACTGGCCTGATACTCACTAATATATATTAGGCTGGCCTCAAACTCACAGACATCTACCTGCTCTGTCTCCTGAGTGCTAGATTAGTCATGTGCCAACAGGCAGGGCTCAAGCTGCTTTCATACTTGTTAGCCGAGAAAGAAGCCCAAGGAGATGATCATCTAAAACTATAGCTTGGGTCAGGGCTGCACAGGAAAGATGAGGAGAAGCACTGGGCATAGGCAGGCTAAGAGAAAGGCTGTGGCAGTGTCCTAACTCTGAAGGAACCAGAGCCTGGACATTGAACTAGGTTGTTGGATGTAGGCTCTCTCGTCATTATGACTTTTTGCTATGCTGCAGATGGCAAGTTCTGGCTTCATTTTTTTTTTTAATCTTTGAGAGTTGAGGTATTGTGTAGTCTGGTGAACTGTGCAGAATTTAAGATACTTCAAAATACTTGTTTGGTTTGTATTAAGGAAAAAGCAGGAGGAGGAGAGTCCTCAAGTCTAGACATCTTGTGAATAAACACTTCAGGTTATTAGATCTGTACCTTCTGTGACAGTCTCTTTGATACAGCGGTTTCTAGGGGATCCTGTGCAGAAGCACTCCCTGAAAAAAAAAATCTCTTTCTCCTGAAGTATGAGCTATGCCCAGGCTTCTGTGCCTTCTAACCCACACACTGGGGGGAATGAACACAAAAAAGGATGAGGAACTCCGCTGCTTTTCTAAGATTCACTTTTCCAAACTCAAACAACAGCAAAAGAATTCGTACTTTCCATCCAAACCAGATATCACTGCATAATTCTCTGAAAAGCATTTCACAATTCATATTCCTGGGCCAGATGCTCCTAAAATATATGACCATTTGCCCTCTGAGAATTGTGGTAAGGAATTTCATTATATTTTGCAAGAACAGCTAGACACATCCTTTAGGTGAAAGAGGACTTTGTTAGCCAAGTTCCTTACACAGTAAGTAAGAAAATATAAGTAAGTAAATAAATAAATAAACATGCAATCAAACAGCAAGCAGTATTTGCCTTGGTTTTCCCACTAGGACCTACTATCAATATCTTATGGTAAAGATGTTCTTTCTTCTAACACTTAAGTGTCGTTCATATTCAAATGAGTCTTAAACAGGAAGATTGCCAAGCTTAGAGCTTGGGTCTTAGGAAGACAGAGATATATAGTATCATGTCTGAATTTGTGGTGAGCTATGTTCATAGAGACCAAGAGTTCTATTTCTGGCTGTTTCTAAAGAAGAGTCTAAGGGATATTTAATGTCCCTTAAGGAGTAATGGTGCATTATGGTCCCTCTGAGTTCCTTGTGGGTCTTAAGAGAAACAGACACTTAGTCCAAGTGTCTGGAAGCTACTAATGAGCTAATTTCACACTTATGTGGTACCTCACAGCATATAGACATTTCCTTGTTTGATCTATTCTGAACAAAAATGGGAAGTACCCACTCTGCTTGGTAGATAGACACACAGACATTCCAGAAGGCTTTGTGACATGCTTAAGTCTCACAATTCAGTGGCAGATTCAGAATGCAAATCCAGGTCTTCTGACTCTATCCACAGTATATAAAAAGGAAGCTCTGTGAGCTCAAGAGAGCTTGTGGCATAAATGTGAGACCTGAGTTTGATTCCCTGATGCCACATGAAAACACCAGATGTGGTGCACACTTTTAATTCTGGAGCAAGTGTGACAGGCAGGTGAATGCTTTGGGCTCAGTGGACAATCAGTCTAGCTCCACATTAGTTAGATACTGTCTCCAAAACTAAGGTGGGTGGTACTGAGGAAGGACACCCAGGACTGACCTCTGACAGTCACATGCACATGAGTGCATGGATGCACACCAAGACATACAACTGTACAAACATGGAATACACACATACAAAATTAAAGAAAAAAAGCTATCATAACCTGCTTCAAAATCGAGAAATAATTAAAAAAAAAACTACCAAAACAGAATTTAAAACTAAATCTAGCAAAAGAGAAAAAATCTTCTTAGTTTTCAAACTCCAGGGAATAAAAATGTCCTCATCCAACAAGAGCTCATCCAACAGGTGGAGGCCTGAAAGGAAAGTGACCTGATGGACCGACACACTGTTACCCTCAGAGGCTTACCACAAACTGGTGGAGGGGGTGAGATGACATAGATCTCTCCACTGTGGTTATGCTGAGTGTTAACTCTTGAGGAATCTTCCAGTTTACAATAGCTTTGTGTGTATGGTGTGTGTGTGCTCATATGTGTGCTGCTGTACATGTGTGTATGTATGTATGTGTGTGTGTGCTCATATGTGTGCTGTTATACATGTGAGTATGTATGTATATGTGTATGCATGTATGTATGGTGTGTTCTTTATGCGTGTGGTCATGTGTATGTCCTTCATACATGTGTTGGCGAATATGTGTGTATGTATGTGCTTGAGAACAACTTTGGGTGTTATCAGGAACACTATCCTTATCTTTTGAGGCAGTCTTTCAATGGCCTTGAGTTCATTAATTAGTCTAGACCAGATGACCAGTGAGCCCTAGGGATGGATCCTCCTTCTCTGCCTCCTCAATGCTGGGATTACCAGTGCTCACCACCATGGCCATCGAGTTCATGTGGCTTCTAAGGCTTGAACTCAGGTCCTCATCTTTACAGTGCCAGCTGAGCTAAACTGTAACAGACGTCTTTGTACTACGTTTGCCGTTTTAATCAAAGAATAAAATCAATGCCAAAATAAAAGGTATGAAAGAGGAAAACAGTACAGTGAAAGATGAAACCTCACAAATACTCCTGAGACTCTCGGGATCCGAGGAATAGTTGAATGTGAGGTAGAACGCTGTGAAGAGATCTTGTGGCACATTGGAGAATGGAGTTCTCCAGGGAGAGGCTCATCCCTGCTAAATTTGGGCAAATTTAACTGGTTTTATCCACATGTATTTTGTGTTTTATTTTGGTTTTAAATGTAATTGTACATAAGACACAGAATAATGTGGCCCCTGCAAAGAGCCTAATAACTGCAGTCATTGTCACGGTTATCTTGTTTTTGTTGTGGTGGTTGTTTTCAAGACAAGGTTTCTCAGTGTAGCCTTCTATGTCCTGGTACTGACTCCGTAGACCAGGCTGGCCTTGAACCTGCCTCTGCCTCCCAAGTGCTAGCTGCGATTATAATCTTGGCCATCAACACCCTCCAGCTGGTGACAGGAAGCAGTGCGTGGGTGTACATAGAAATGTTCTTATCTGCACATATTTACCCCAGTAACCAACTTTTCTCTGAGTTACTTAACACCATCACAATTTGGTAGAGACTAAAAATAGGGTGGTTTATTTATATGCTTTTATGCATCTTTCTGCATTCCCGATTTAGAGAAGGAATTTAGCTACTTCCCTAATTCTTGGGTGAAGGAAGTAACCACTGAATCATTAGGGGAAAGAGAAGAGGAAACATGTTTTCCATGCTGTGAAGGTCTGTGTTCATTTAGAGATGAAGCACCTAACCCTCAAGAGACTGGAGGCCCCAGGGAGTTTAGAGGTCAGGTGGGGTAGGGGGTGGTGGCATCCACATGGAGATGGGGTGGGATGGGGAGGGGTGGGGAATGGAATATGGAGTGTAACAAATGAATTACAAATAAAATTAAATTTAAAAAGAAAAAGAAAAAAAGAAAATCTCTATCCTCCCAACCAGACTGTTCAGTATTTTTAGCTCCTTTGTCTTTTGGTCTTTTATACTGATAGAGAGTTTCATAAATAGCAGTTGTTCACATTATATGACTATGGACTAATTAGTTGCCTAATTTATGATAATAATGCACTTTAGCAATTAGAAAGGAAAAAGTATCTTGTAAATGTTGAATATCCACACACTTAAGTAATGAACCCCTATTCTTTGCATCATGAGCAATAGATGCTAGTAGGCATGGATATGAGCAAGAATCATCTATTTACATGGATTCCACCCAGCCACCCAGGTCTGTTTGCTTTTGGACAAAGACACAGAGGGAAAAGGAGAGGGGACATTTCTCAGTCCTTGTCCTTTCCTGCTATTAGATCATGCTTTCAGCTCCAAGGCCTTTCTGAGAATTAAAGGTGGCGGGGAGCAAGTGTACGAATCCTGCTTCCCCTTGTCTGAAATAAAAAAGGGAACAGTTAAAATAACATAAGGGAAGCTGGGCCTTGACCCTCCACACTAGGGCTGAGTTTGTGGCCTAAATATGACCAGCGTTACCTAGAGTAGCAGAAGCTCCCATCCTTTCCCAGGGAAGACCTCGCCTTCCCCAAAGTGTATCAAATCGGAGCTACTTGGAACCTACCAGGGAGGAGTTTCCAAGGTTATTCTCCTTAAACACTGAACTACAAACACATCCCAGTTCTTTTTCATACCAATAAATTAAAAACACATCACTGAGGCCCTTGTATAGACCACATTGAGCAGAGTCTTTTTTCATAACGATTAAGGTCATGGCTGGAAATACCAGTCCTGCTTGGTTGCTATAACAACACTGATTGCTGTCAGGGCCCGAGGAAGCACGTTGGAAATTATAGAGATAATTTTCTAGTCCCTGAACTAAAACAGGATAATCTTACATTGATTCATCATTTATAAAAAGTCATATTTTTAAGCTTTAAAGGTCTTGAATTGTTAGTAATTTTTTAACATGTCTCTTTTCCATTCCTAAATTAAAAGCTACTTAGAAGCAGGGACTACACAGTGCTTCTGAGTGCCACCTATCACTCACTGTCCTACCACAGATGGGAGACTCATCAAATATTCAGTGGCCAGAATGAGCTGGCAAGAGTGAGCTATCAGGGCTGGTGAGATGGCTCAGAGGGTAAAAGGAATTGCTGCCAATCTTGACCTTTCAGGCTCAATCCCCAGGTCCCACTCTTGTTGTAAAGCTACTATGGCTTGTCCTCTGATGTCCACACATGCATCATGGCACATGTGACCCCACATTTTCAAAAATGAATCTATTTTTTCTAAAAAGTAAGAACTATCTAGAATAAGCCAACAGGATATATAGGAGGGAGGATAAAGTGAGTGATTCAGTGGAAAGATTTGCCACAGTGAAGACATTTTACAGAGCTAGAGACTTTACCATTCATATTGATATTTATTCTCCCTGGGTGATCATGCAGATGGCACACTGGATATAACTGTTGCCTATATCCCAAATAAAATGTCCATAGGCCTTGAAAAAGAACTTTGAAAGTTAAAATAAGGAAGTGCAGCCAAAAATAGTAGAGATATTTTTAAATATGAAGAGTAAGGCAAGAAAATCTGCCTTAAATAACAAATTTATGCAAAGTAATTAAGCAAGTATGGTACTAGGTTAGAGAAATGGCTCAATGGTTAAAACACGGGCTGCAGCTGGGCCGTGGTGGCGCATGCCTTTAATCCCAGCACTTGGGAGGCAGAGGCAGGCAGATTTCTGAGTTCAAGGCCAGCCTGGTCTACAGAGTGAGCTCCAGGTCAGCCAGGGCTATATAGAGAAACCCTGTCTCAAAAAAACCAAACCAAACCAAACCAAACCAAACCAAACCAAATAATAATAAAAAACACTGGCTGCTTTTCCAGAGGACCTGGGTTCTAGTCCCAGCATGCCTATGATGGCTCACAACATCTATCACAACAGTTCTAGTGGATCTGTTGCCCTCTCCTGACCTCCAGAAGCACCAGATACACAGGTGGATGGTACACACACACACACACACACACACACACACACACACACACACACACAGGCAAAACATAAACATGAAATAAATAATTTAAATGTGGTTTCAATGTGGAAAGATAATGAACTATCAATGGTGAAGAAATGGAGAAAAAAATTAAATGATTATCCATTGTTGAAGGAATGAGCTGAAACTCAGTCTTACATATGTATACCTGTGATGATCAGCTTTAACACCGAACCTGGCACAACTGTATCACCTGGGAAAACAGACTCAATAAGGCATTGTCCACTCTGAGTTGGTCTGTGAGCATGCCTGTGGGCAATTGTCTTACGTTAATGGATGTGGGAAGACTAAACCAACTCTGGGCATCACCATTCCCTAGGCAGGAGGGTCCTGAAATGTAGGAGGGGAAAAAAATGAGTGGAGCTTAGGCAAGCAAGTGAGTAGTGAATGTATTCATTTCTGACTCTGATCTTGATTCTAAGTGCAACGTCACCACCAGCACACACTGATACATATAAAGAATTAATACTTCAAACATTGCAAAAATATTGAGGAAGATAAAAACCAACAACAACTCTTACATGTTGCTGGTGAGGAGGCAAAATGATTCAGCTACTGTGGAAAATAATTTGGAATTACCTTATAAAAGTCTGGTTTCTTTTTTGTTTTTTCAATTTTTTTTTTTGGTTTTTCGAGACAGGGTTTCTCTGTATAGCCCTGGCTGTCCTGGAACTCACTTTGTAGACCAGGCTGGCCTCGAACTCAGAAATCTGCCTGCCTCTGCCTCCCGAGTGCTGGGATTAAAGGCGTGCGCCACCACTGCCTGGCGTTTTTTTCAATTTTTTTATTAGATCTTTTCTTAATTTACATTTCAATTGCTATCCCGAAAGTCCCCTCCCTCCTCCCCTCTCCCTGCTCCCCTGCCCACCCACTCCCACTTCTTGGCCCTGGTGTTCCCCTGTATTGGGGCATATAAAGATTGCATTACCAAGGGGTCTCTCCTCCCAATGATGGCCGACTAGGCCATCTTCTGCTATACATGGAGCTAGAGACACGAATTCTGGGGGTTCTGGTTAGTTCATATTGTTGTTCCTCTTCTAGGGTTGCAGACCCCTTCAGCTCCTGGGGTTCTATCTCTAGCTTCTCCAATGTGGGCCCCGTGCTCCATCTTATAGATGACTGTGAGCAACCACTTCTGTGGGAGTCAGCTATATCAGAGTCCCTTCAGTAAACACTTGCTGTCCTATGCAATAGTGTCTGAGTTTAGTGACTGATTATGGGATGGATCCCCGGTGGGTTAGTCTCTGTATGGTCCATCCTTTCATCTTAGCTCTAAACTTTGTCTCTGTAACTTCTTTCATGGGTATTTTGTTTCCTATTAACTCAAAGAATCAGGTATTCAATTCTAGTCATACAAGCACCTACTCCACGTGAGTACTCCACTCTGAGAGGATACAGCATTAAGTGAATGTTGTGGGATACACTATAGAATATTATACAGTACTAAAAATCGTAGGACATACACACAGGGCTGGGGAGTGGGCTCCACAGGTAAAGATTTTGCTGCGAAAGTGAGAGGACCTGAGTTTGAATCCCTGAAACCCATGTAAAGCTGGATGCAGGTGTGTGTAAAATCCCAGGGCTCTTAAAAGAGATATGCAGCAGAGAAGAGAGAATTTCCAGAAGATAATAGGCAAGTTATCCTAGCCTATGCAGCAGCAAACAACAAGAGAGACTGTGTGCATAGGAAATTGTCTTCTGATCTCCAGAGGTATGCTGTGGCATGGGTGCTACCACTCACTGACATATACTTGTGCATACCACACACACACACACACACACACCCCTAATAAGTTAGTGTATAAACAAATAAGTTAAACAAATGCAATAATATGAATATTCATAATTAAATGGTGCTGGAGACAGGTGCAAAGCAGGTCCTTAAATCAGAAGCATCGTGACACCTTCTTGGCAAGTCCTGAAACAAGAATTAAATAGTATAGTTGTGCCTTCTTCATATGTCACCATACCACATCTAGATGTTCAGACCTTGGCTTAACTTTGGTATCTTGCAACTACTCACACCGATATATTGGTAAATGTCTTACATGCCTTCAGAAAACATATGGAACCTGAACACTTTTCTCACATCCATTGCTGAGGATCTTCATGTAAACCTCCACCATCATTTCTCACAGAGATCAGTGCTCAACTGTAATGGATTTTCCTGCTCTGCTCTTGACGTTTACAATTATCTATCATCCATAGGGTGCTTTTTCTAATGCCTGAGCCAGAACACAGCATTTCTCTCTTTCTTTCTTTCTTTCTTTCTTTCTTTCTTTCTTTCTTTCTTTCTTTCTTTCTTTCTTTCTTTCTCTCTCTCTCTCTCTCTCTCTCTCTTTCTCTCTTTCTCTCTCTTTCTCTTTGAAGGAGTATAGATTTGATTTCTTTTTTTTAAAGATGGTTAAATTATTATTATTTCTCTCTCTTTTTAAAATTTTTTTATTAGATATTTTCTTCATTTACATTTCAAATGCTATCCTGAAAATCCCCTATACCCTCCCCTGCCCTGCTCTTGGCCCTGGCATTCCCCTGTACTGGGGCATATAATCTTTGCAAGACCAAGGACCTCTCCTCCCAGTGATGGCCGACTAGGCCATCTTCTGTTACATATGCACCTAGAGACACGAGCTCAGGGGGTACTGGTTAGTTCATATTGCTGTTCCTCCTATAGGGTTACAGACCCCTTCAGCTCCTTGGAAACTTTCTACAGCTCCTCCATTGGAGGCCCCGTAGAACACAGCATTTCACTGCTTCATTCTTCCAATAACTTCCAATTCTAAACAGGAGAAAATCCAAACTCCTTTGCAAAGTCTAGATGACCTTAAGAGCTCTGCCTCTTACCACCTTGCCTCAATTGCTCCTGCCCTCACCCCCCTTCCCACATGCTCAGTTCCTTTCTATCCACATTGCTATTCTTTCCATGACTCAAATAAGCTTGACCCCTGTCAAGGCCCTAGCATTCTTCAATCATGACACCTCTTCCTTAGATCTCCAGGTGGCAACACTCTTAATGAACATATCACCTACTTGGGGTCTTTACACTAGCATGAGTTAATGAGGCAATTTTGGTCATTCTATAAATTTCCTTATTTCTTAAAATAATCTCTGTATTTATTCATAGATGTATAACAATGAATTAAGTAATAGTCTTGGGACTGAGTCCGCCCATGGAAACAGATAAATTATATCAACCTCTCCAGGACTCATTTTCTTATTGTCAAGTGTGGAAAGGCAATGGGATGCTACACACACAATAACTGTAAGCTAAGAGTGGACTCACTCTTAGTCCTGAACTTGGTAAGCATCATATGAGTGTTGGCTCTTTACAAAAAAGTCTTCCATCCCTTCTAAGAATGTGATCATTTTCATAGCAGGTGTCTCATCATTCTGTAGTTGGAATCTCAAAAGCAGAAAGGTCCCCATAAATACTTGCTTTTAGTCTGCCCATCCAAAGAGTAGTTCTAAGGTATCCAAACACTTGGGTTCATTCTACATTCAACACAAGCTCCTCTGCCTCCTTTCTGACCCTGGAACACAGAATCTTGGCTGATATCTTCACTGCGGCCCCCTAGAAGACCCACCTAATCCCCACTTAAACTGATAACCAGGGAAGACAGAAAGAAACTATTTGAAGCTATTCAGTTCATGGTAATTTGTTAGACAGCTTCAAAGTTTTAATATTTAAAAAAAAACTGTATATTTTTCTTAACAATAAGCTCTTAACAATAAGGTAGAGCTGTTTTCTCAGTTACCTTTACTGATATTCCTCAAACTTCCAGAAGAGGTGCATAGCACAGTAGGTTTCCAATAAGTATTTGTGGATGAGAGAGAGGAAGGAATAAGACTTTTCAAGAGTTATCAAGGTCTTAAGGATATTTGGACAATTTGGTAAGCAAATTAACAAAAAGGCAATTGAAAGCAAAACGTAAATGTTTAGAACCAATTTGCTTGTATAAACCTCATTTCCATTAAACATGATTTTACAGATACAGCTCTGGGACCATCTGTTGGATTAGCCTTGAGACCTCAAGTAGTGAAGCGATGCAGGATTCCAAGAAGAACTCAAGTGTGAACTTTAGAGATTTACAAACCTTAGTGTTGGGTAAGTTACAGAGCTGTTGGCTATGCAGAATGTGTTTGCTGTTAATGTGAACTTTCTCAAACTGCTGATTTCATTGTACAAGTTTGAGAGTGAAAAAAGAAATCACCATGAGAATTTTATGAAATGTTATCTTTAAACTACAAATTTGTTTGTGTTGAGTGCAAGAATGTTTGGTTCCATCCCATTGCGGTTAGCTAGTTCTCAATTGTGAATGACCTACTTTTAAAAGTCTAAGTGGCCAACTGATCTCTGTAAGAGTATCCCTATGGAATTAAATTGTTTTTTAAAATTTACATCATTTTAAAAGCCAAAGAGACTTGTTACAGAGGATAAATGTAACATATTTTTTATTAAAAAACATGGAAATCTGACAGTATTTATCTCAAGGCCACGGTGGTTATGTATGAGTGTGGGATCATGTGTAAGGGTGTTAGGCTGTGTTTATTTGTGCATACATGTCTGTGTGTAAACCCTTGGGCCCAACACATTACATATATGGTTAATTTCCATTCTTAGTATTCTCCAAATTGCTATTCTTCCTTTGAAATGATACCATTAAAGAGTGATTTAGAACAGAGACATTAGAGGGACTTGGGAGCTCTGGGTTATTATTGGGAAATGTGGTTAGAGCAAAGCCACATTCCATAAGGTCCTCTGGGGTTTCCAATCCAGATGAAACTTAGCTCAGATGACACTAAGGGAAGTTTTAGAAAAAAAATATCATAAAATGGTATGCAATAGAAGGTTCATTTGTGTATTAGTCAACAAACATTGAACTACAGTGTGCTAGGCACTGAACCAGGCACATGTGATACACTGATGAACAAAATCTCAGATGATACCAGAGTCATGAGGGCTTATAGTGTTGGGATGTGGACAATGAATTAAATCTATGTGAGGGCTTGTAGAAAAAACAAAAAAACTTGGTAAGAGTTACAAAGGGGAGATGCTCCTTAAGCAAAGGTATAGATGGGCTCATCTTATAGAGTAGGTTTTGAGCAAAGGCCTAAGTATCTATAGAGAAGATCCAGAAAGTCATCCAGGGGAAGATGCAACTGGTAAGAGGGCAAAGCTAGTGCAGGGGCTTTAAGATGGGGATGTACACCAAACGGTACAATTCCAGGCTGTTACCCCAGTCATACCCACTTAAGACACAACTGCCTCTGTTGAGCTGCCAGCCACAGAAACTGCTCAGGAATGTGCTGGATAAGCAGAGTGGGGGAGAGGAGTGAGGATAAGGAAGGTAGTCAGGACAAGATGGTGAATGCTATCGAGGCTGGTTGATGGAAAGAGCTTTAGACTTAACTCATGGTGGAGGAGGAGCAATGAATGAAGCATATATTTTCACTTAGACCTTAGATTCCAAACATCTGCAATGTGTATTCAAGCCCTGAATGAAGAAAACAAGTAAGACAAGAGTTAGAAGCAGGCAATCTGTGTAACAGGTAAATCAAATGTGAGTTGCTGGTGCCTCTACTAGTGTATGGCAATTAGAAGGAATTAACTGCCTTTTACATACATTCAAAATCAGATTCAACAGAATTTGATGGTTGAAGGATGCAGGGTAGAAATGGAAGAATAAATTGAAGCATAATTCCAAGGCTTTTCAGCTTTCTAGTCTAACTAGATTGAGAATGGAGTTATAGTTTTCAGAGTTGGAAAAGATCAAAAAGAAAATTGTTCACTTAGGAGATTTCTTATGAATTTAATTATGCATATGCTGTTTTAGATGTCATGATGGTAAATAATGATTGTTAACTTGACAGGCTGTGGAATCCCTAGGTGACAAGCCTCTGGGCATGCCTGTTGGGGAATATCTTGATTAGGTTAATTGAGGAGGGAAGACCCACCTACCTTAAAGTATTCTCTGGGCTTGACTCTTGAACTGTATTTAAAAAAAGAAGAAAAGAAGAATCATGAAGACTAGTATTCCCTTTCCTTTCTCCTGACTTTGGATGCAATGACCTGGCCAACTTCCTCAAGCTCCTGATGTTGTCCAGCTTCCCTTCCCTGGAAGGCCTTGAGAGAAATACCGTTTGCTTTCCCTTGAACTATTGTGAGCCAAAATGAATCCTTTCTCCCTAAAGAAAGGCTTTTGTGGCTGTATTTTATCTTAGCAACAGGAAAAGTACCCAAGTCAGATAGATACCTGATGGGTCTCCAAATGTAGATGCTAGATGTACTATTAGCCTGGGCTTAGTAGAAAGGTTTATACTATGGATGTTGTTGTGGCCATAAACCGGTAGATGTGTCTTGGGTAAAATATGTTCATTTGGAAAGTTAGCGAAAGAGAAGCTGGTTGGAGACTGAGTCCAAGGCCAGAGTTCAGGAAGAACAGGAGGAACCAGCAAAAGAAGTGGAGACAGAGCAGCTATGGAGAGGGAAGGACCACCTCAATTCCAAGCCAATGAAAATTAGAACAAAAGCGGAGTGGCCAGTTCTGCTTTGGGTTACTGAAGCAGCAGAGACTGACAGCGTCTGCACTTTGGATTTGTAACAGGGAGGCAATGGCTGCGTTGATCAAAAGTGGTTTGCATAGACTGGTGAAGGTGGAAAGCTGGTTGGAGTAAGCTGAAAAGAAAAAGAGGAGATAGAATGGGGGAAGGCATTGAAACAAGAAGCAGATGAATTTTGTTGAAAGAGCAAAGAAATGGAGTGATGTGGTTACAAAGGGTTTTTTTTGTTGTTGTTTTGAGGCACAGCCATATTTAGCTCAGACTGGTCTCAAACTTATTCTGCTTTAGATTCCTTAGTGCTAAGATTACAAACTGGTGCCATAATTAAAAGTACAGTTCACTCTCCTTCTCCTTCTTGTTTTCCCTCCTCCACTTTCTCCTCCTCTTCCTTAACCTCCTCTTCCTTATCCTCCTCTTCCTTATCCTCCTCCTCTTCCTCTTCTTCTTCTTCCTCTTCCTCCTCCTCTTCCTTCGTCATCCTCATCCTCTTCCTGTTCTTTCTTCCCCTTCTCATCCTCCTCCTGATTTTCTTCCTCCTTCTCTTCTCCCACCTTCTTTTCCTTGGTAATTTTGGTTTTCTGATCCAGGATACAAGGTCTGACTCTTTCTTACAGGCTGACTTAGAACTCACTGTTGCCCAGGTATGCTTCAAATTGGCAACTCTCTTGCCTTGGCCTGCCAACCACTGAGATAACAAGTACATGTCACCATGGCCCACAGAGATTTTTTCTAGTTATAAAATATTATATGTTGTTGATAATAATGATCTAGTAGTAGAATAAATTACAATGGAGAGGAAGAGAGAGGGAGAGAGAGAGAGAGAGAGAGAGAGAGAGAGATGCCCCTGTGTTGTGGAAGAGAGGGAAAAAATTCAAAATTCAGCATGTAGGTAGAGTGTTGATGGACAGTTGGTAGGAATGTAGACAGACACTCAAAGTAACAGGCAAAAACAGCACAGATATGCCAGGAGTATTAGTAAATTTGACAGGGACAGCTGAATTACAGTTTTTTGTCATTGTTTTGCAACACTATCTACGTCATAAAGTCCCAAGAGAATGTTAAGTAGTGGCAAAGAGAAGTCAAATGAAAACCATGCTTTTATGAGCATGGCCAAACTGAAAAGCATTGATGACAGCAAGCTTTGGCAAAGGTGTGAGCATCAGCCACCACACACAGCAGCTAGGAAATGGTGTAGCCACTTTGGGAAATAGCTTGGTCATTTTTTTACCTTATGAACAAGGACTCTTATTCTAAAGTTTTAAACAAAGAGAATGGAAAATTTAGATTCACCTAGACATGAATGTCTGCAGTACTGTTACTACTGAGCAGGTCAGAAGCAAGACAAACATCTGTCAACACAAGAGCTGCTGAGTAAACATACAGAAAAGGGCGCACTGCTTCACCTCAGCATAAAGGAGAGGACCTTGATTCATGCCTCAGCAAGGATTGATCTCAACGACATGATCTCGGGGGTTAGGGCACATGGGGGGAGGCAAATCTAGTCTTAAATGGTATGTCCTGTGCCATTCCGTTTATATCCTGCCCAGAAGAGAAGGTCATAGTGATTGAGAACAGACTACTTGTTGCTAGAGAAACAGTGGATGGGCTATGTTATGAGGAAGTAGAACTCAAGAGAATTATTGGAACGGTCCATGTCCAGTGTTTAAACTCATAAAATTGACATCAACTAAGCAGTCAGTGTTACTGTATGCTAAGTTTTACATTCTTTCACTAGAACCACGGGGGAGAACATGAGGGGCATGTTCCTTACCTTTAGTTCCAAGGTGAAGTTGAGAGTGGAGACACCTTCTTTGTATGGCAGCATACTAGAAGGAGGGTTGAATTTTCTCCTGGCTCCAGTCCTTGCAGTCAGTCTTCCAGCTCTCCTTATGATGCACATGAATCGATATCTTTAACAACTCCCCTTCTTGTTTGAAATTCTTAAAAATACCAATGTATAAATTCCATACCCCCTCACTTAATTCTTAGTTATTAGTTGGGGATGGATTATATTTTACCAAAATACATATTTAGTTTATAGGTGATTCTAATAGGCAGTATGTAGCTAAGGTTGAAAACCATTGAGTTAGACAAAGAGAGTGGACGTCAAATTCAGAAGACTAAGTGGAATTATCTTAAAGGGTAACAATAGGCCCTGGAGGGAACTGGATGAGATAGGGGTGTGAGCAGACCAGCTGAGCAGGGGAGGGAGGGCTAAATCATGCAGAGTTCCTTTTACTTCCCATGAGGTCAACCTTGGGGTTATTCAGGCAGACTGTAGTGGTAAAACTGCATGTTGGAGAGGGCTGTGCTCTTCACAGGACCCAGCTCTTGGATCTTTCCATGCATGCCTCTGACAGCTGTGTGACTAGCAAGGCATATATATGCTGGGAATGCTGTGAGATGCATCTGCATGGGAAACAAGCAAGGAGGGAATGTCCCACCATATTCCTGTAACGAGAGTACAAGTGTGGTTATGAAAAGATCGCATATGTATGGCCACACATGATAAATACTCTCAGAGGTTTAAAGTGCATACCAGCTGCCTAGTGTATAATAAAAGCACAATAAAGATTATGTATGGGAGAAATAAAAAAAGTGTCTGAAAAATGCTTCAACATTTTTTTCCTCTCTGTGAGTAATAGTCACTCGCGTCTCCAAAGGGTTGTGATAGTTGAGAAAACTGCTTGACTCTCATCAGATCTATTTCCTAGAACTACTGGACCCTGGGGGACATTTATGACTTGGCCCATGCTCAAGTAGTTGTTTGTAGCAAAAATATTTCTACCATTGACAGTCCTGAAGACCAGCGATCAAAAACACATTTCTGGGGCCGTGGGTGGCTTAAGACATGTAAAGGAACATTCCACAGTGATCCGACCAGCGTTCCCTATGGAGATAAGAGCGAGGGTCCATGAGAGATCATAACCCTCCTTTGTCCTAGCTGGACCCTCACACTGTGGGTTCTTGTTGAGGCCCACAAGACAAGGTCAAGTTCACATCTCTGTGTTGATTACTTTCTTGTTGCTATGGCTAGCTACCTGGCAGGAAGAACTTAAACAAGGAAAGATGTGCTTTAGCTTGTGGGTTCAGAGGGATGTCAGTCCTTTATAATGTGAAGCAGGGTGGGAGGAGCCTGTGCCGGTGGCTCATCACACAGTTACTGAATAGAAAGATCCTGGGTTGGGTACAACTTTTAAAGACCAATCTTTAGTGACCTTCTTGTTTTTGTTTGTTGAGACATGGTCTTATACAGCCCAGGCTGGTCTCAACCTTAAACTTCTTATATAGCTGAGCCTTGAACCTCTGATCCTCCTGACTCTTCTCCCTAATGCTGAGATTGTCCGTATCCGACACTGGGCTAGGGTTACTAGTGACCTATATTTGCTGCCAGGATTTACTTTCTAAGTGCTCCACAGCCTTTAAAATAATACCACAAGTTGGGAGCTAAGTACTCAAAAAAACACAAGCCCCTTGGAAATACTCCAGATTCAAATCATAAGTTTGTTTTGGAGCTAATCTCACATACATGTTGGGAAATAGTCCTTGCTGTATGTTGGGCTCTGTGCTTTGCTTTCTTATCTGTGACCTTACTACCTATGTGGCAGTCTGTAAGGAGAGTCACGTGAATAATAAAAATCACACAAATCAGAAAATTAAGGCCCTTCCTCCTATTCTTTCATTAGAGTCCCCACACTCCACCTACTGTTTGGCTGTGGATGTCTGCATCTGTCTGGTGAGCTGGTGGGTGGAGCCTCTTAGAAGACAGCCATGTTAGACTCCTGTCTGCAAGCCTAACAGAGTATCATTAATAGTGTCAGGAATTGGTGCTTGTCCATGGGATGGGTCTCAACTTGGGCTGGTGGTTATTGGTTGGCCACTCTGCTAGTCTCTGCTCCATCTCCATCCCCACATTTCTTGTAGGCAGGATAAGTTTTGGGTTGAAAGTTTGTGAGTGAGTTGGTGTCCCTATCACTCCACAGGGGTTCCTGCCTGGTCACTGGAGGCAGCCTCCCCAGGCTCCAAATCCCTAGTGTTGAGTCACAGCTAAGGACACC
Source organism: Mus minutoides (assembly GCA_902729485.2). Lineage (NCBI taxonomy): Eukaryota > Metazoa > Chordata > Mammalia > Rodentia > Muridae > Mus > Mus minutoides. The sequence goes on from CACVCL010017528.1 coordinate 54,837, forward strand.
CACATTGATTCTTGGGCATCTCCCCTCTCCCAGGTCTCTATTTCTTCCTGGAGATGCCCCCTACCTGCCTCCTTTCAGACAGATGCAGAAACCCACAGTCAAAGAGTGGATGGTCCTTGGGGACCCTTATGGAAGAATAGGAGGGAGGAGTGCAGCCCTTAAGGTGATAGGAACTCCACAGGATGACTAACAGAGTCAACTAACCTGGACCCTTGGGATTCTCAGAGACTGAACCACCAACCAAAGACCATCCATGGGCTGTACTTAGGCCTCCCCACACGTATGTTGCAGATGTGTAGCTCCGTCTTCATGTGGGTCCCAAACAACTGCAGCTGAAGCTATCCCAAAAACTGTTGCCTGTATGTGGGATATGTCCTTATAACTGGGGTGCCTTGTCTGGCTTCTCTAGTAGAGGAAGGGCCTAGCCTCACAGAGACTCGAAGTACCAGGGTGGAGAGATACCCAGGGAGGCCTCCACCAACCCAGAGGAGAAGGGGAGAGGGGAGGGGGGAGGGAGGAAGTATCATGAAAGGGGCTGACTAGGAATGGGGCAGTGATTGGCATGTAAAATGAATAAAAATAAATAATTATATAAATCCATTTTAAAAAAAAAGAAAAGAAAAGAAAAAAGAAAAGAAAAGCCACAGAGACCATTAGTAGAACTGAAATGTAAACTCCCTATCCTTCCAACAGACCTTTTTCTCCACCGTAAGTTCTGCGACCTGAGCACATCATCAGCCTGCTTCCCCTAGGCTCCTTCTGAGTGCAGACTTCCTCTTGGAATGGGAACAGCTGTCAGCAGTTCAAGTCAGCTGCCTTTCTTGTTTCCCAAGACTCTAGAGTCCCAGGGGTTTTGAGCCCCAAAGTGGCTCCTTAATTTACTTACTTCTTGCCCCTAGACTTATTTGTCTCCAGGCGCCAGGATCTCCAACCAGCTGTTTCTGCAATTCACTCCCTCCTCCATCTGTCTTCAGGGCAGGAACTGGGGAAATCACTGACCTTTGACTTATAAGGAAACGCTGGGAAAGTAACCACAGCAAACCCGGTGACTATCCGTCAGATGGTGGAGTGTTTCTGAGAACGCGCATGCTCTGGGATGGTATATAAAGCAGGCCTTGGTATATAAAGGAGGCACTTCTACAAGCCCTCTGTCTCATGACAAGAACACAGCTCTTGCTGAGACTTTCACAGTAAGCTATGTTAATTAAAAACTGAGTGATCTAAAACGATTTATCCAGGGAGCCCAAGGGCAGTCCTGCAAATGTGGGAGTTGGAGTGGTCACAGGAGCCAGATTTCTTGTCTCTTTACTTAGTACTCTTACTGATAACAGTATAGAAGGCTATTCTGGAACTATTAACTTCTTTCAACCTGGGGAGTGGGGGGGAAGAAGAGCAGGAACCTGAAGGTAGGAGTTGATACAGACGTCATGGAAGAGTGCTGCTTAATGGCTTGCTCCTTGTGGCTTGCTCAGCTTGCTTTCTTATAGAATCTAGGACTACCAGCCTAGGGATGGTCTGGGTCGAGGCCCCCTCCCTGTTAATCTTGGCAGTCAAAAATAATGCCACTACCACAAGTTAAAGCCACATTTGAAGCAAATACTGTCCAGATGGATATACTCTGGCTAGGTCTATAGCTGGCTTCCCAGGGAAATAAATGACCCCAAGTCATTATTTGCCAGGGCTTAAAAAGGCAAAATATAAAATTCACCATATTTCCTATTAGGTCCAATCATGGGCAAGCATATATTCTGACATATTTCCTGCCTGCATACCTATTGACCACATCCACTATAACTGGGTGAAAGAAAATTATTTAGGGACAGCAAAACATGTGGCCTGTTATCTCATATGAACAGTAGCCTCTAGCATCTCTGTAGGTATCTATCCTTAAGCAAGGGGATTACAGGTCAGAGGCATTTTCATTTCATGGATCTCTTAGGCATAGGAACTAAAACTTTAAATATAACTCTGACTCATTCCATGAATCACTAGTTAAAAGATGCCTTGCGGGCTTTTCTACAGCCTCATTTTATGGAGGCATCTTCTTAATTGAGGCTCCTCTCCTCAAATAACTTTAGTTTGTGTCACATTGACATAATACTATTTAGCATAAGCAGGGAGTGCTTTTAATCTAGCCCTCTCCCAACTCAAAACAATGGTAACAATAAGATTATTCTACAAAGAGTCTCTTCTCAGACATCTACTAACTCATTTCCATTGGACTCAGTGCAAATACACTACTCATTAGGATGGTTGTGAAGACTCTGTTGCTTATCTGCTGCCTCTTTCCCTCACTCAGACTCTAGAATATTCCTACACATTATAGTAACACTGTGTTTGAGGCCAGCTGATCAACATAGCAAGACTCTATATCATGAAAACCATGCAAACACAATATTTGATGAAAACCGTATTGTCCTGTTCTTACCGCATCAGTAAGTTTCATACTGAATGTAGAAAATGTTGTACACGGGATGAAGTATTTAGCTCAGATGCCTCTGAGATCAGATTAGCACCAAAGATGAAAGGGCATAAGTCCTCTACAGGCAGAAGAAGCCAGAAGAGTGTGAAGGTCCAGCTATTTTTCAACATGATTGCATGTGAGAACTTTTCAATTCATGTTCTACAGATAGCACAAACACTGAACAGGACAGAAAGATGAGAGAAAGGAAAGGATACAGTTTGCTAGATGTTGTTGTTCCTAAGAAAGAGAGTGGGTTTGGCCAGTTTTATGGCCTGGATAGTGCTCTCTTAAAAGTAACATGCATTGAAGGTTTGGTCCTTGAAGGAAGCAGTAGTCTAGAGGTGGGGCCTTGGGAAAGAGAATGAATGGATCTTGTGGCTCTATCTTCATGGATTAATCTGTTAACTGATTCATAATTTAATCATATTATTGGGAGGTTTAGAGATGACAATTGGTTGGACATGATTGTAAGTAGGTCAACTGGGAGTGAGCGTGCCTTGCTCCTGTCCCTTGCTTTTTGTCTCTGCTTTCCAGAAGTCAGGAGGTGAGCAATTTGTTCTTCACCCACCTCTGCACCCCTACATCAGCACCACCCTTGCTGACTTGATACTCTGCCTTATCAGGGATCCAGAAACAACAGGACCAAGTGTCCATGTGAAGTGGAAACTTAAGGGTTCTTTGGAAAGTCAGTTGTGTTGGATGGGGTTTTGCTAAGGCAAACATGTAAAGGAATGTTTCCATGAGGCAGACACAGGAGGAAGGATGTTCTGCTAAACCAAGCATGTGAAAGGACTCGTGATGAAGGATTCTTTGCTAACATATATGTATTGGTCTGCCTTACATTGTGTAGTTGAGTTGCAGGACTCCATAGAGAGAAACTCACCAAAAAAACTTCTGGTGGTGTGCTACAGTTTCTTGCTGATTCTGTGGACTTGGGCTGATTGGCAGAATGATGTCAGCTAAGACAGACTCACATGCTGAGGAAAGATCCATAGAGGACACGTGATGCTTGGAGGGTATAAATAGGCCCAACAGACAGTGAAGAAGGCTGAGCTAGGCTTGCTTATGGAGCTAGCTGAGCAACGCTTGTTGGTCTCATGTCTTTGCTGATCTTCACTTCACTGAGAGAGACACAGCTGAGAACTTCTCCTGGTGTCCCTCCTGGTCCCTCTTGCTGACTTGTGCTGAGCCTGAGGCCTGGTTGTCTCTGCTAGGTAGTGCTACTGCTGTTGATTCCTGCTTGCTATCCTGACTGTACTGAACTGGACTGCTGATAGATCTATGAAGTGTTTGTGAGTGGATGGAGCATCTCCTTCTGACCTGTGAACTGAACTGCCGATTTCTAGGCAACAACCATTTTTAAACAGGCCCACTTCCCCTGTTTCCTTTATTTTCCACTATCTCTGGTGGGTGGTGGGCTACTAGGGAGGTTAAAGCGTTTAAGAACCATCATTAAAAATAGGTTTTGAAAAGAACTAAAATTATATCCATGGCTTGCAACTTTTAAAATCATGAACCAACTAAATACTTCCTCCTTCTAAATCATTTCTTCATTCTGAAGTGTTTGTCATGATGACCAAAATTAACATGCATGTGTGTCATTAAAATTCACACCCTCCTGGTCCCTCAGAATATAGTTGTATTTGGAAATAGGGTCTTTTTTGTTTAATTAGATAAGAATAATTGAGATGAAATTATACTGGATTAGGATAGAACCTAAATATAAGGACCGGCTTGGCTTGCCTTTAGAAAAAAGAACATGCACAGAGGGGAGAGGAGAATACATAGAAAGAAGAGGTAAAAACAGAGAAATTTATGTTAAAGAGGCAAAGATTACAGATTCCAGGAGCCAAGGAATACCAAGGCTTTCAGCAGCCTCCAGAAGCCGAGAGTGTGGTCTGGAACACATTATCCCCTAGAGGCATCAGAACTGAGCCAAGCCTGCTGAACTTTAGGTTCTTGGCTCCATGAACTATAAACGAGTAAATTTCTGTTGTTCTCTGCAACCTGCTTTGTGATAGTCTGTTATGGTAGCAACTGAAAACAAATACAAGGGATTGAAAAAAAAATCAGAGTGAAAATATGTTGATAAGATCGAGTTCGGCTGTGAGTGAGCTACAGGAGAGGAGGTGTAAGAGTGAAAAGGAAACAAGAATGTAGAGTCATTTGTCTGTTTCTTCCCTGACCCAGTTGTTTTCTCCAACACTATTCCAAGCTGTAGAAGAAGCTTCCAGGAAGACGGATGGCCTGGGACATGCAGGTCTGCCTGAGGAGAGGGACAGCCAGTCCTTGGCCATTTTGGGGAGAGAGAACATGTGAGGCTGGTTGGGCATAAGACCAAGGAAGTGTTTGGCTCTTGTCAGGCTCATAATGTGACACAAGGGACAGGACTTTGAGCTTAGAGAGGAGGCAGGGTCCCTACATGTGAGGGACTTGGGGTGGTAAACAGCTGGAAAATGAATGCTGACTACCGATGCAGTGCCCTCACAGAGAGTTCCAGGCTGTTCAGATACATGTCAAGGTCAGGTAGAGTTCAGAAAAGCACAGTCAGGAGGCAAATTCAGCCAGTAGGGAAGCTGGCAGTTACCGTAAGTGATAAGGCGAGAGTCATATGGAAGTACCTCATTCTAAGAACTGTGCCTATTCTTGGCTGGAGTCTGGTAGTTCCATGTGAACAACTGGGTTGCAGTGCCCAAGAAGAGAAAGTGGCAGGGAGTAGGGTAGATCTGATCTGAGGAGGGTCATTGAAAGTTTCTGCTCCAAGCACTGACCTTTTAAACCCAGACACTGAGCAACACACTTCTGCTTCCCCCAGTCATTTTATCCTTTGTGTATTCACCTGTGTTTTCACTTCCTTATTAGCTTCTTCATACCCTTCTTTCTTTGGAATTATTACATAACTGAGACTGTCCTGAAACTTTCTGTATAGTGCAGGCTGCCCTTGGATTTGCCATCCTTCTTTCTCAGCCTCTTGAGTGTTGGGGTATGCCAAGATGTCTAACCCTAATTTTGTGCATTCTTTGTTGTTGTTATTGTTGTTTGAGACAGGATCTCTCTACATATTCCTGCCTGTCCTAGAACTTACTATGTAGGTCAAGATGGCCTTGAACTCTTGAGATTTTGCCTATTTCTGTCTCCCAAGTACTTCGATTAAACGTGAACCTCAATATTGTGTGACATGCTTTTCCCCGGGGAGATGCAACACATACATCTCCTCATCCCAGATAGGGAACCCGTGACAAACCAAAGTACAGATACCACCAAAGTCCAACTTGGTGAACTAGTGAGTTCTGTTGGAGTTTCTTTCTTTTTTTTTTCCTCGCTCCAGTCAACCCTGCTCATTCTGGTCTTGCCCCGCTCGCTTCGACCCTGCTGAGCCATCTCACCAGCCCCCTGTTGGAGTTTCTTAAAGGAATGTGGGTAAGGGGTTACTTACAGGGGCAGAAACGACTCAAAGACAGCTGCATCACCAAAGCCCACCCCATCATAGATGACAGCTCACAAAATTGGAAGCCTGGGGCACACTGCATAGCCTGTAGGCAGCTAAGAAGGTCAGAGTGTCTTTTCCAGGAGCCTTAGTTGGTTTAAACCTCCAAGCAACTCAGCTGCTTTCTGCTTCTTCTAGGAAGCTTGTCTGTGCTTAGAGTATTTGCAGTTCTTTCTTCCATCTGAGGGGAATCTTAGCTTTTATTGCTTATTCTGGCCTGGAGGTAGAAGGCAGTGGGAGTAGGGGTAAGAGGGATAAGGGAATCTGGTCAATTTCAGGGACTTCCTGAAGCTCTCTGGAATTGTTTACCTTACCTTCCCTGGAGGATAGAATGTTTCAGTCTTGGAGGAAACAGTTACATTTCTTCTACTTACAAATCTCCTAGTCTGTGGTATTTTAGTTCAGCAACAATAGTGACTAAGATACCAATCAAACCAACTAAGACAAAAAGACTCATATTAATTGGTCAAATGAAAGGATCCACCCACAGGCTAAAATTGGAGCTACAGTGTCAGCCAGTTATTTTAATTGGTCAGCAACTGGACACCATATTAACAGCATACTCCCTTCCCAGCACTAGCCATTTGCTAGATAGCATAAACCACTGGCACCAGCATGTGTGCCAACCCCACGTAGTGGTGTGTTCCATTAACCTTAGCACTCTCTGAGTCTGAGGCCAGCCTGATCTACACAGATAGTTCTAGGTCATTTAGGGTTCCATAGTAGATTCCTGTAAGTTAGTGTGAGGAAATAAGAAGTTTGGAATTTGAATTATTCTGTCTCATGGTTGTGTGTCTATGGTCATCATGGATCCAGCTGAACTGGGCTTCATTTGTTATTGGGTTTTTAATTTCCTTTGTGCAGAGCCTGTATTCCTATATTGAAGTGTAAATAAAAATTAGATACTTTATGAATTCATAGGTAAGTGTGTAGTGTCTCATCTACTCACAAATAGAACTGACTGTAATGTCTGTGGTAACTGCAGTATAAAATCATAAACATAATGTAGACAGCCAAGGCTACTACAGTTGAGTTAAGAATCTGAAATCTGTTGCCAAACGCCATGGGCTTTAGCACAGGATGTTGCCTAGGAAAAAGCAATGTGTGGAGCCATCCATTGTTCTTGTCACATAGCTGAAGCTGAATGGGAAATTTCGATGTGTTGGGGATGATCTTCCCATGCCTCTATTAGAAGGGCCAGTAGGAGATGTGGCAAAGGAGACAGTCTTTCCCATTTCTCAACCTACAACCGATGCAAATTGTGTTAGACAATTAGTTGGAAAAAAATCAACAACAACAAAAAAGCCAAGTAGGGGTCAAGCCAGAAGGAAATCCAGCAACCTCAAGATAACTATGCTAAAGGCTTTTCATTATTTCCCTTGGATTTTTGTTCATGTGTTTCATAAACACTTCTACCACTTGATTCTGTGTGTAAACTCTGAAACTTGCCTTTTGTGGGTCAGTAGCCTTAATCTCCATGAGGCTGTTAGAAGTGCAGAAAGTAAGCTGCCCCTGACTTGGTCCTCAGTTAAAGTAAGCTGCACCCCGTCTGGTCCTCAGTTAAAGTAAGCTGCCCCTGACCTGGTCCTCAGTTAAAGTTAGCTGCACCCCACCTGAACCTCAATTATTATCTGTGTTTCAATAGGAGCCCAAGGTAAGACAGTTGTGCTCCAAGACCTATTAACTTCAGGAGACTTGAAGTAAAAATGAAGACTCAGTTTTCATCTTCTGCTGTTTTTCTTATTTGGTAATTGATTAATTGATTACATTTCACTGTGTTTTGGAAAAGGGTAGAATGGCTTACTTATAACACTACACACAAGTGTCTGTCCGTTTAGATTGCTGGCTATAACTCCCCAAGTCAGAGGTAGCCCTTCTTCTATTTGCTGCTTAAGAGAGGATTACAAAGGGTTACATCTGCCTGTCAGTCAATGGTGCTGCGATCAGTCAATGTAAAGTCAAGATGTCCAATTCTGCTGCTATCAAAGGAATTAAGAATTTCCCTGCAACAATTGAATAATTCAGAAGGTCTGACATCTTTCCATCCAGTCAGCAAGCATTTAGTAAGGAAATACTAAGTTCTATGTCTATGTGAGTGGGAAAAAAATGTCTGCCGGGATTGAGAGCCTCAGAAACTAATTGATATTCAAATAGGTATGACATTATATGGTCACCAGTTGCTTAAATCTCCTTCAGTAGGGGACTATCAAATGAGAGTATAGTCACAAAAAAGAACTCATTCAGTAGTTAAATAATAAGGAAAGGAAATTAGAAAGTTTTCTATATACTGATATAGAAGTTCTTCTAACAGTAAGGGGGTGGGAAGCAAATTATAGAACAATGGGCAATGGGCATAGGGTGCAGCCATTTGAGGTTAAGGGGGGCAGATAGGGGAGACTATATTTTACACTGTGCAGATGTCCTCTGCTCTGTTCTCCAAGATTCTGGCAGGTCACAAAGAAACTAGTAATGGGTAGTGAGGCTGTGTGGGGCTTTGGAGTGAGGACACTGGATGTCATTTATTGTGATGCCCCATATGGGCTTTATTTTCTAAACAGCTCTAATGGACCACTTAGCTAAAATATAATAGATAGCAAAACAACTACACTGAACAAACAAACACACGAGGAAGGTCCTGTCCGTTAAAGAAGACTTGGAATTGCAGGCCTTGCACGTGCCGAGGCCCTTAGCAGGAGTAATTGTACTCATTATCAGTGCAGTTTGCAGCCTTCCCGGGAACTCCTCCTTCATTCCTCTCCAGGGACCATGGCTTCCTTAGGAATTTTTTTTTTAAACAGTTTTCAGTTTTTTTTTTTCTTTTATAGCTTAGTATTAGTTATACAAAATAATGGAGTTCATTCTGTTTTTTTATAAATGAATATCATGTACTTTAATCATATTCACACCCCACTCCAGCTTCCTTAAGTCTTAAAACGACATATAAACCAATCATGGTGGCACATGTCTCACTTTCCGGCACTCTGGAGGTTGAATGGGGAGGATTGCCATGAATTCCAGGGTAGCCTGTGCTACACAGTAAGTTCCAAGTCACCCAAGACTATACAGCAAGACTTTTTCTCAAGATAACAAACAGTGAAACAGCAGGCTCATGAAGCAGGCTTTATAATTCTTATTCAATAGTTGAGAAATTGGCCCTTTGGGGAATCAGCAATCCCCAGTTCTCCTACATTGAACACAGAGCTGTGGTGTCCTGGCTCCCGACTTCTGTCTACTTGGCCTCTGCTGATGACAAGAGCAGCTATGTGCTACAGGTTCCAATTGTATTGTGGAGAGCACAGCCCATCCTGATTCTCTGTGCTGATAATACAGATGTTTGTGACGACCCTGCTCAGAATCCAGGCGCCTGCTGTCGCCTTCCTGTGCAGGAACACAGTGCTACTTTCCTGAACACAATAGGATTGTGATAAGATAAATGCCTAGATTTCCCCAACCAAAACTTCTAGTACAGAGTACCTATGACAAGAAACTGAGCCAACCACGCCACACTTGGAGAGCTGCATAATTTCTGCCAGTCAGAGAAGTTGTGAAATTTGAGTGATGGATGAGGCTGGATAGGGCACAGGGCAGGTGACAGCCAATAACTATAGGAAAAATCTTTACTGACTGCCATTGGGCTCATTTACCTTATGTCATGGTTAATAGGATGCTCCAAAGGCCTGCATGCTAGGCAATGTTTTAGGTCATTTTGTCATTAAGAATTCATTCAATTTTCATATCAAACTTACAAAGTAGATACTAACTCTAAAGTTCCTCTTTACAAATGGATAAAGTGGGACCCAGAGAGTCTGAGCAGCCCGTTTAAGGTCCTGTAGCTTACACAGGGTAGAACAGACTATTAGAAGCTGGTCAGACTGGTTTTGTGTTTTGATCCTGGGCTTTCTGCATCAAGGTGTAGAGAACATCCTTGTCAGCCTGTACAGAGAGGATGTCTGGGGCATATCAGGAAGGAATGAGGAAGGGAGGGAGGGGTGGGGGAAGGCCACTTTACATACATATTCTCAAGGTTTGTGGTTCAGCTTCCCATTGGGCTCCTACTCATCTTCGACTAACAGCTCTGAAGCTGGCAACTTGATCTTATCCCTTCAGCCAGAGTTTTCCCAGCTGACTCCACTGTTCGTTGTCTCCTGCCTTCTGTATTAACCTCTTGTCATTTAAGGGGAAAACATCCTTATGAAGGACATGAAGTCCTGGGTTCTTGGAAGACTAGTACTTACAAACAAGTAGAATTTTCATGCATTGGTCATCCCCCTTGAGCATCACCTGATGTGGGTTACATCATTCCAGTTGAAGAGATGAGAAAATGGAGTCTCCCCTGGGTTAGGTCTTTTGCTCAGTTCATGTAAGCTGGGATGAGCCCTGGAGCTAGGGCTGTGACTCAAATCCTGGTTTATTGTTTCTCTGAGTGTCCTCCGAATCCAATAGATAATTTCATATGGTGGGAGTATTCAAACCCTAACAAAACGGTATCCCCTGAGTTAGAAAAATAAGCTGCACATCATCAGGTAGGAAGAGGAGCATATCTTCCAGTCATTCCCCTAATCCCAATGGTCAGTCTGGCTTTGAGAAGAACTGGTGATATAACCGGGTCATTACATAAATACTGACCCAGAAGCAAGCCATGTGAGAGTAATTTAGCACTGTTCTAGGCCAAGAGAATAAAACTCAAAAGAAGAACATGACTCCCAGTGGAAAAAGGCGTTCTTTTAAAAATTTTTTTCTTTTAATTTTATTCAACACAATATATATATATATTTATAACAATCATAACAATGATGGACATGTTATAAAATGAACACAAATAGATAAAGTCTTTTTGTTTGTTTATTTGTTTTGTTTTTAGAAGAGCTTAACATCATGGCTCTTACTGTGGTATAAACCCAAAATAAGAACAATTTTTAGACATTGGGGTTCACTGTAATAAGACTGTACTTCAATGTCCAAAGGATAAAATCACCAAAGGATTTTACCTCCATAGTAGCTATTCTAAGAGTTGACAGTTCTGCTGCTCCAAGGAATGAATTGTAGGTACGATTATTTGGATACAGATTTCCTGCTATGGTCAAAGTTATTTGACTTGAATGATTGTCATCATTCTCAGCCCACAGGGAACAGGCTATATTAATTTAAGAAATGGTGTATGTGGGCTGGTGAGATGGCTCAGCGGGTAAAAGCACCTGACTGCTCTTCCGAAGGTGATGAGTTCAAATCCCAGCAACCACATGGTGGCTCACAACCATCCATAACGAGATCTGGCGCCCTCTTCTGGAGTGTCTGAAGACGGCTACAGTGTACTTACATATAATAAATAAAATAAATCTTAAAAAAAAAGAAATGTTGTATGTATTAGGATGATCTATCCATGAAGTCATTCATCAACTGTTTCAATGAACAATGGTTCTGCTTGGACAGTGGTGAGGGTAAGATTCTGGCTCATTGGATGTGATGATTTTGAAAAGCATTCATCTCAGAAAAAGAGTAACTTATAAGGTCCTCTTCTTCAAAATTGATACAATAATTATAAATATCAAGTAAAACATTCAGTCTCAGTCTTTGTTGTTCTCTTACAAGCCACCTCCCAAACTAATTGTTTATGATTCTTTTGGCTGTATAAATAATTTTGAAATATGTAAGCTGTTCTGAAAACCATAGTATAGTGTAAAAACATCAAATAAACAATCCTACTAATAGAGAGGCTGAAATATGGGTAGTAAGATATCAAGACCATTATGTGATACACAGCAAGACACTGTCATGTACAAACAAGCAAAAAGTGTATATGGATTGTACAATATTGGACCTATTTCTCCAATTACCAAATTAGAGAGACCATTGGATGATAGCCAACAAATTTCTAATTCTTCATATTTTTGAATCTCAATTGATTAGGCTATATTGGCAATATTAATTTTCATATTAGGAGATATGAAGGAAAAGTGATTGTTACTTCCTGTTATTTTTGTTGTTAGAGATGGAATTATGTTTGTGTGGGTTTGTTGAAAGATTACTTTCTTGTTTTTTCTAGGGTTTAGTTTCACTCCTTGTGTTGGTGTTTTCTATCTATTATCCTTTGTAGGGCTGGATTTATGGAAAGATATTGTGTAAATTTGGTCTTATCATGGAATATCTTGTTTTCTCCATCTATGGTAATTGAAAGTTTTGATGGGTATAGTAATAGTAGCCTGGGCTAGCATTTGTGTTCTCTTAGGGTCTGTATGACATCTACTTTTGTCCTTACAGTTGCCTCCTGCCGTCTGGTTATCTCTAGTGCTATCTGCCCTGGCTATCTCTGACTGGAGTCTGCCCTTCCTGTGATCTTGGTTGTGTCAGAACTCCTCAGAATCAAGCTGTCTTTGTGATCCTGTGATTCTGATATCCTGTGATCCTGAGATCCTGGGTGTATAGGAGCTCCTGGGAGTCAAGCTGCCTCTGGGATTCTGAGATCCTGGTGTGACCAAGCTCTTGGGGGGTCCTGTAATCCTGTGATCCTGTGATCCTGTGATCCTAGGCTTGTTAGAGCACCTGAGAGTGGAGCTTCCTTTGGGTGTTGTGGAACTGGCCGCAGAGTTTGCACCAAGGTCTGCTCATTGCACTGGTCTAGACAGATGGGAAGGAACCCGTGCCACTGGTCTGGTGGAGTTCCTGCATGCCTGGGTCCCACCAGCCCCAGTTATCCCAGTGTTTGTACAGATGTTGTGTCCTCCTCACGTCTGATCTTATGATACAGGGCATGTCAGACCACCTGGGAGTGGAGCCTTCTCTGGGGGTTGTGGGTCTGGTTGAGGTGTTTGCGCCCAAGGCTCAGGGCACCGGCTCAGACCGGAAGGGAAAATGGAGTTCTTGATGGCAAAAATCCTAGATTTCCTTCATGGATGTGCTACAATCGGCTTCCTCTCAGCCTCCAAGTGCAAACAATGTACTCCATAAACAACAACAAGAAGCCTAAGAGAGAGATGAGTGGCCTTTGTTATCGCTTTTTAATTAGCAAGATGCTCTATGTACATGAGGGGGAACCTCTCTGATGCTTTATCTCCCCTGCACAACCACAGCTAGCCTGTCTGACTCCACTCTTTCCAGATGTGTTTCCTTCCACCGGTAGGTCAGCAACACAAATATCTGACTTTGCTTCTCCTGATAGTCTTTCCTGGGCAGCAGCTAATGGACACATACTAAGATATTAATAAAATACCTTGCAGTCTCCAAAGAAAATGGAGCAAAAGTCAAGTAAGTGGGTTGATAGCAAAGTACTGACCAGATATTTTGCTAGGTGTGTGCATTTCAGCTGAATTGCAGGAGGAGGTGGGGTTGTGTCTTTGCAGATCTCCCCTTACATGCTTCTGACATTTCCCAAGTGCCTACTCACTTCCTGGATGTTATTCTTTTATTTTTGTTTTTGTTTGTTTGTTTGTTTGTTTTGAGACAGGGTTTCTCTGTGCAGTCCTGGCCATCCTGGAACTCACTCTGTAGACTAGGCTGGCCTCGAACTCAGAAATTCACCTGCCTCTGCCTCTCAAGTGCTGGGATTAAAGGCGTACGCCACCATGCCCGGCTTGGATGTTATTCTTTTATTAGAATAAAAAACAAACAAACAAACAAACCCACATATTCCCGACATTAGTAGAGGATATAAGCATAACTGCAAATAAATTAAGGTAAAAAGATAATAGGATGTATGATTAGGGAGGTTAGGAAGTGGGCAGCTTTAAATAGCATGTGTTATATAACAAGTTTCACTGAGGTTCTGACTTTGAATAAAATAGAGGAGGAAAGGGAGACAGGTAAGCTGACCGACTACAGGAGAGCATGTACACCGAGGGAAGCATATTCACTAAGGCGCAGGATTGGGCAGGGAGTAGGACTTTTCTGGCAGGAATGAAGGTTTTCTCTGGGGATGTTTGTGTCCTCCCCTTGAGTATCAGAGTTTTGAGATCATAGAACCCAAGAAATTGAAGTCTCCTAGGAATCACATGCTGGGAGAAGGTAAAGATTGAACCCTGGTATCAGCCAGAAGGAAATGTTGACCCTTGGAAAGAGCTTTCACAAAGTTCTAACAACTTGTCAGACTCCATACCACATTTTATTTATCCATTCTTTGGTTGAGAGATATCCAGGTTGTTTGTGGCTGCATTGGATAAATACCCCCTTTCTGCTTCTTGCTATTTTTTGTTTCTTCAAATTGACCTACTGAAAATGGATGCCTAAACCTGGCTTATTAGACTACCAGCACCCAGTCTCTGGCTCTAAGAATCCTAGTAACAGAATAAAGTGTTGCAGAAAGGGTGAGGGACCACTGTGGCTAGACTAGACCTGAGAGAAGGAAGAGGGAGGAGGAGGAGGTAAGTGAGCTGGGGAAGGAGTTGCTTTTGTCGCTGTGGAGAACATGCAGGGCTTGGGATTCTGCCCTATCAGAACAGCAGCATCACACATTGCTTCCGACATGTGCAGGAATCACTATTGCCCAGGGTGCCCATCATGCCCTGGACCCAACACATCCTAACCTGTGAGATAGGGAAACTTTACTATATTCTAAGGTTTTGAAATATAAAATATACTATATTTTATGTGGTTTTGAAATGCAGAGCTGGGGCAGGCAAGCTTTCTCAGCAGGTAAAGGCACTTGTAGCTCCAGCCTGACAACCTGAGTATTATCCCTGAAACCCATATAAAGGTAGAAGGAGAGAACTGACTCCATCATCTTCAGGTTTCCACACATGCATTGTGGCATATTTATGCCCATGCAAACACATATCGCCCAATAATAAAAAAAAAAAACAATAAATAATGAATAAAACAAAGAAACTACTAAAAGAGAAAATGCTAACCTTATTCTTAGTAATTACCCCATATCTCAGTGTATTTTCTTTTATTATCACTGAACATCACAGACTGGGTAACTTTTAAAGGACACAGGTTTGTTTAACTGACAGTTATGGAGGCTGAGAAATATAAGACTATTGTGTGCTGGTATCCTGATGTGGAGGAAGAATTAGGCAGTGCAAATAGAGGACTTGTACTGTAATATGGAACTCACTCTTTTTAACAGGTACCCTATAGATGGGAGACAGATGATATAGTTTCAGAAACATGAGCTAAAAGGAAGACAAGTTTAAACCAGCACATTTTCCAACCTTTTGTACAGGATTCTATCATTTAACAATTCTATTTTACTATCTAAAGGAGTACTGGTTATACACAATTCAGCTTAACTGGGCATCATTTATACAGAGTGTTTTATAAATACTGCCTCCTGGCATTCAGCAAGGTCAAGGTACTTTCATTATTACCATTTTCCTTATTTATTTGTTTCTAGTCCCTCTTTTGACCTGTGACCTCAATGGCAAAATTCCATCTTCCAGTTTTGACTTTTGGCATCCCCTACATAGAATATAACTTGCCTGGAAGTCATCTTAGTGTCTGTGATGCCTCCAGGGTCACACTCTGTGTAGCTTCAAGGAAGTCAATTCATAGACTCAGGCAGTGAACACTGGTCTTTGATTCTTATGCTTATACCAAATCCTCCAAAACTGTGGGCTGCAAAGTATTTCTGTATGATGTCTTTGTAGGGTCTTCAGTAGTGTTTCCACAGATCACTGATCGTGAGGCAGTAAGATAAATAGAGTCTTTGGGATGGTCATCTATTAAACAAACAGATCTGCTAAACTAATAAACTCAGTTATAGATGAAGCACATTTCCTCTTACATAATCTTTCCTTGTGCTGGTCAGACTGTAGTGGAGAGGAAAGCAACTACTTTCTCAGGGAGCATTGTGTCCCCCGGGGAGCATTGTGTCCCCTGTACTGACTGATCATTGTGTCCCCTGTACTTAGTGCAAATTACAGAAGGGTGACCACAACCATGGGCTATCCCAGGCCCTACCTCCCAGCTCTTGGGTTTTCTGGGGGGAAATTAGAGAATTCTTAAAACCACAGAACCAAGAGCTCAGGTGACAGATGGTTTATTTTATTTCCTCAGGAGCCCGTGTCTTGTCTTGAGTTCGTTTTCAAGAAAGCATTTGAAAATACCTTAAAGGAAACAATTCACAAAGCAATAGCGAGGCAAGATGTGGAGGTCACTAGGATGAATCTGAGTATAGTTTGGTAAAGACACTTTCATCAAAATTTAGGTTAGATTATATGGACTACTCATAGTCACACATAGTTGATTCTTATTATATATAGTAGTTATTACCTGTCTCCAATTATTCAGTTATTTTGAAGACCCAACTGATGTCATGAAATCTTCAGCTAAACTTCTTTCCCTTTACCATAATTTACGAATTGTCTCATTTAATTATTTGCAATTGGATTTCATTGTCATTTATCTTTTCTCCTTCTGTTCTCTCACAAAATACTCAAAATACGTAGAAGAAAGTGCACACAAGTAATAGTTAGTTGTCCATGCCTTACAACACCAACTACAATGTTAAACACATAACTAGATAAGCAATAAGCATTTACTAAACTATACTGAATTTTAACAGTGACCACTGTATTAGAGTTCTTGAGAGTAACAGAATGTATATAGTAACCCCCACCCCCGTGTGTGTGTGTGTGTGTGTGTGTGTGTGTGTGTATGGAGAGATTTATTAGATTTACTAGAATGACATACAGGCTGTTGTCTTTTACATTGTCCTCTCCAACAATCACTGGTTATGAACAGAAAGTCCAAGAATCCAGAAGTTGCTCAGTCCACAAGGCTGGATGCCTCAGCAGCTCTTCAGTAGATTCTGGAACTCTGAAGAAGTAGATTCTAACGCCAGTGAAGAAATTGACTTGCTAGCAAGGTGAGAGCAAGCAGGCAAAGAGCAAAAGCTTACTCCTTCTCTGTCCTTACGTAGGCTTTCAGCAGAATGTGTTGCACAGATTAAAGGTGTGTCTTCCTTCCTCAAGATCCAGATAAAAGGCAGGTATCTTTCTGCCTCCTAAGTCCAGACTAGAAATGGATCTACCCACTTCAGACCAAGGAAAAAATCTCTCACAGGTATGCTCTTCATTTCTAGATTGTAGCTCTTTCCATATGTAGTGAGTGACAATCGAGAAGAGCCAGCCAGGCAGTGGTGGCACATGCCTGTAATCCCAGCACTTGGGAGGCAGAGGCAGGTGGATTTCTGAGTTCGAGACCAGCATGGTCTACAGAGTGACAGCCAGGACAGCCAGGACTGCACAGAGAAACCCTGTCTCAAAAAAACCAAAACAAGAAACAAAACAAAAAGCCATAACAGTCACCAGCAATTTTGCTGGTCTCTAGCAATGCTAGCAGATTTGTTCATTTTACTTCACTTGTAACTTACTTATTTTTTTATTTTGTATATAGTTCTACCAGCTCTCAAGAGTGTATTGACTACTTGAATCCATTATTATGCATTGTTCATTATTTTAGATCTCTAATTATCTAATTATCACTGGAAACTCTTGAAGACACCCAGAAATGTGCTTTGCTAATCACCCAGGCATTTCTCAACCAAATCCAACAGATGATCTTCCTTTTGAGTTATGGGACCGCTGAAAAACCATGGACCAAATGAAGAACTTCTTTATAAATAGAGGTTTGTCACCAATAGAATACCACAGACCAGACAAATGTTGTTTTGTTTTGTTTTGTTTTGTTTTGTTTTTTTGTCTTTTCGAGACAGGGTTTCTCTGTGTAGCCCTGGATGTCCTAGAACTCACTTTGTAGTCCTAGAACTCACTTTGCTGGCCTCAAACTCAGAAATCTGCCTGCCTCTGCCTCCCAGACAAATGTTTAATGGATAGTGAAGAACACTTGAATGAGAACCAGAGGGTAAAAGTTCTAAACTCTGGCAATACAGAAAAATTACGTTAGTAGGTTTGCATTGTCTCAATAGAATGTACGGACATTTTAGCTTATTCTTAAGATCCTGACAACATGATAGCCTAATATTGGCAATTTTATTGTATTCTTAGGGCTACTCAGAACCAACTTTAGACATCGACTCAGCACAGCATATTGCTTTTATTTCCATACTTGTTCAAGGTGTTGGTTAATTTCCCATTGTTTTCTGCAACCATTTGGGATTGTTAGAAATTTCTAATTCATCACATCTTGTTTATGAAGTATATTACTAATCTCTAGTTTACTGTTTTAATCATGTTTTGAAACTAACCCTAATTATTCCGGTTCATCAAGTCTTCAAAATGTAAACAAGTGAATGCTCATGATTAAAACCGTCCCTTCGTAGCCGGACAGTTTCAGGAATTCAGAGGGATTAGAGCTATTGAAGTCTAAATTTCTCAGACCATCAGGTCACCAAGGTTATTTGGCCTAAAATGGTTTGTATTTTTAGAAACCGGCATGGAATCCTTGTTGGGAAACATGTGAGAAGCTTCTTGCCGCAGTATTTGTTGGCTGGACTGAAGAGTCTGGTGTCTGTTTTGTGTTTGGTGACAAGGTGAACAACTGTGTGGGAGTATAACGTCTGACTCACTCGTACACATTTTGGGTTCAGAACCAAAACAATACTCCCTTAAGAGCTTTCTAAAATAGGTTTGGGAACTTGAGGGTTTCAGTATTAGGAGATATATGATTCACAGACTAATTCTGAAAGACCCTTTCTTTTTTTCTTTTTTTAATTGAGTATTTTCTTTATTTACATTTCAAATGTTTTCCACTTTCCAAGTCTCCCCTTCGGAAACCTCCTATCCCATCCCCCTTCTCCCTCCTCTATGAGAGTGCTCCTTTCCCCACCAACTCCTGTCTTCCCACCCTGGCATTCCCCTACACTGGGGCATTGAGCACCCTCAGGCCCAAGGGCTTCTCCTCCCACTAATGTCCAATAAGGCCATCCTTTACCACATATGCAGCTGGAGCCATGGGTCCCTCCATGTGTACTCTTTGGTTGGTGGTTCAGTCCCCGGGAGCTCCGGGAGTGGGTGGGTGGGGTTTGGCCTGTTGATACTGTTGCTCCCTCCATGGGGCTGTAAATCCCCTCAGTTCCTTCAGTCCCTTCTCCAACTCCTCCACTGGGGACCCTGCCTCAGTCCAATGGTTGGCTGCAAGCATTTGCCTCTGTATTAGTCAGGCTTTGGCAGAGCCTCTCAGGAGACAGCCATATCAGGATCCTGTCAGCAAACACTTCCCAGCATCCACAATAGCTTCCAGGTTTTGTGACTGTATATGGGATGGATCCTCAGGTGAGGCAGTCTCCGGATGGCCTTTCCTTCAGTCTCTGCTCCACACTTGCTCCTGTGAGTATTTTGTTCTCCCTTCTAAGTAGCACTTTGGTCTTCCTTCTTCTTGGGCTTCTTATGGTGAAAGACCCCTTTCTTTCTTTCTTTCTTTTTTTTTTTTTTTTTTTGGTTTTTCGAGACAGGGTTTCTCTGTGTAGCCTTGGCTGTCCTGGAACTCACTCTGTAGACCAGGCTGGCCTCAAACTCAGAAATCCGCCTGCCTCTGCCTCCCGAGTGCTGGGATTAAAGGCGTGCGCCACTACGCCTGGCTGAAAGAGCCTTTCTTATTTCGTGTTTGGCATATGGCAGCAGTGAGGAGGAAAAGAACCCAGAGATTCAATGCAGTAAGAATCTGAAAGATCTTCGCTATATGTTATTAAATAAATAAGCTTTAAGATCTCTTAAAACAATCTCAGAAAATTTTAATAAGGATCCTTGTTTTTTTTTTATAGTTAGTTTTGTTTGTTTTGTATTATTTTGGTTTTTTGTTTGTTTGTTTTATTTTAGATCATCTTGGGTTAGTGAATACACACTTCCCATTATTAATCATTACCAATGACTCTCATATTGAGAATTGATCATAGTGTAGACCTATGATACCTAACATGATAGCTACATGAGACCATAAATAAAATAAAATTTCATTTAAATATTAATTCCTCAGCTACTTATTGCAAATACTCCATGTCCACCGTATAAGGTAGAGAAAAAGAGGCAATTTCTATCATTGAAGAAAATTCTATTACAGATGTGGACATTTTCCAAGATGTAGTTTGGTCATTATTTTTAAATCTCACAACTTTCTAAATTAGAGTTCTCTCATTTTTCTTGCTGTTATGGTTGATGAGTTGAAAGTCCCTCAAAGGTGGTGAGAGAGCCTGTAGCAGGTGCAAGTAGTGACCAGTCCCTAGGTCACTGGGAATGGGCCCTGAGAAACAATCGTGGGCCCCAGTCTCCCTTTGCTTTAGGTCCAGATGTGACATGTGCTCCAGCCCTGATGTACCCATCTCTACTTCCATCACTACAGACCAGCTAATGGGGCCTGTCTAGCTTTGGATTTTGATCCTCCAGAACTGTGAGCTCAATGAGCTCTTGTTTCGAAATAGCCTATGTCGAAGTAGAAAGACGTTCTTGAACCTTTGGGGCAGTTTCTAGGAGGAATAAGAAAGAGAATGGAATTTTGGACTAGAGGAGCCCTTGAGCATGGTAAGCTGAGTTCAATGAGCCAGTTGGACAGGCAGAAATGCAAACTGTGGGGATTGGTTTGTGAGGTTTCAGAGGTTTCTGTTGGGAGCTGGACTAGAGGCCATTCAGGTTACATTCTGGCAGAGGATCTGGATGCATTCCTCTCTTGATCTGAAAGCCTGAATGAGGCTGGATTTAAAAGTCATGGACCAATGTGTGTGGCAGAGGAAATTTCCAAGCAGGAAGGCATCACAGGCTTTGACATGGTTATTGTTCAACACTCTTACCAAAGTACACAATTAAAAAGAACAATAAATGCCACAAACAGACTTTCTGTGTGTGTGTGTGTGTGTGTGTGTGTGTGTGTGTGTGTGTGTGTGTGTGTGTGTGTGTATGTGTATGTTCCCATTTGTAGAAGAAAAGAGATTAAAGAAGCTTAAAGCTGCATGCAGGCAAAGGCCGAGAGGGACATGGACTCTTCTTTCTCCATGATTTCAGAGATATGCTGAGGCAGATAATGTGTACCCAGACTGAGTTTACTGAAAAGGTGCTTGTGAAGCTGTAAAGGTGAAACCTAGAAGTCAAGGAAACCCCCCAAATTTTGGAGATACTGGAACCACTGAATATGTGCTGAGGAGAGCTGCATGTAAGAGAGAGGTCACAGATGGCTAGTTCCAGGACAGCCAGGTCTACAGAGTGAGTTCCAGGACAGCCAGATCTTCTACAGAATGAGTTCCAGGATAGCCAGGTCTACAGAGTGAGTTCCAGGATAGCCCAGGCTACACAGAGAAACTCTGTCTCAAGAAACAAAACAAAACAAAACAAAACAAACAAAACAAACAAAAGTAATCAAATATCTGGCAACAAATTCTAGTTGTGGGATAGGTGACATAATCTGGAATTGTGTTGTTGGGGGTGGACAGCTTCTCTCTCCTCTAGTATGCATCTTCTTCCCTGTGGCATATTTATCTTGGTTGCTACCATTCCTGTGATTCACTCTCATAAACACACTAGAAGACAAGTCTTATTGCGCCCATCGGGCAGTCTGACCCCTCAGAGTCAACAAAGCTCAGCTTTCAGGGAATCTGTGTGTAACTAATTACCTCGGATGCCTGAAGGACAGTCTAAGTACAGACTGTGAGTCCTTGAAGTTTGGGTGTCTGCCTTGGAAGGCAATCTTGAGAGAGATGACACCAGCTGTCAGAGGGGGAGAGAAGACAATCTGTTTATTACACAGGGAATAGGGATCAAGCCAGAGGGCAGCGGGAAGAAATCACGGGCCAGAGAGAAACATGAGATCATGCCAACATTTTTCTACCTTTAGGCAAGCATTTTTCTTCAAAGCCACTTCCTGTCAAGGTTACTGTGACAGGGAGGCCTGTGTTACTTGTATACTAAATGAGGGGTGAGGCTAGAGAAACTTCCCTCAAGAGAGTGCCTTAGAGGATGGGACGTGCACAATGAACAACAATCCGAGTTTTACAACATATTAAGGCAAGGCTGTTCTGGGCAGTAGGAGTAGGTGTGAAGGCCCGGATATGACAGAGAGCGAGTTTTACAACATATTAAGGCAAGGCTGTTCTGGGCAGTAGGAGTAGGTGTGAAGGCCCGGATATGACAGAGAGCATGAATATTTAGGGGAAAATCTAGGGCTACAGGAGCATGCAATGTAAAGGGTGATACAGATACTGGTGGAGAGATGGGCAGAGTCTGTTCAGGCCCTGTCATCTCATAAACAGCATCAATGGCGCTCAGCATCACGGTGTCATCTCATAAACAGCATCAATGGCGCTCAGCATCACGGTGTCATCTCATAAACAGCATCAATGGCGCTCAGCATCACGGTGTCATCTCATAAACAGCATCAATGGCGCTCAGCATCACGGTGTCATCTCATAAACAGCATCAATGGCGCTCAGCATCACGGTGTGGGCACAAACCACCTTTTCGCTTTATATGTGTTGGCCAGGCCAACTTCAGGAAGTATGGCAATTTCTTCCTCCACTATAAAAAGTGAAGAAACTGGGCCCTAGTGTGTCTGTGCAACCTATGGCTATCTATGATCATTGTTCTGATACGCCCTTACCAGAGCAGTTTGCAAGATTAAGTGAAATGATGAAGTTATATGATTTAGCTAGAGTTCCAGAATTCTTGATCAAAACTAGGCCTTTCTCAAGCCCACTGAGCAACCATGATGTGTGACTTAGAGATTATCACTAAGATTTAGAATCTCACAATGCCCTGCTAACCCTTATTGCTTAGTCCTAATTAATTCAGCATATGGTAGTTGAATGGTTACTAAAAGTTAAAATGGTTATAGGCATTAGGAATAAACCAATGAACCAAATACATATAATCTTTGCCCTTAGCGTATTCCTGTGTCCTATGACAGGGGTCAGGTGATTTATAGCAATACATTAAATGAGTCATATAGTGTGTGAATAGATGAGCTTTATAAAACAGCAGACAGGACATGTTTTTGTTTTTTTTTTTTCTTTTGACAAGTAGGGCTTCTACATTGTGATACAGTGAAGTATATCAATCTTATATAAAATCATTTTGTCATTTTGTGTTCATTCTTAATATCTTCCTAAATACTTGCCTATATTTTATATTTATCATCATGAAAGAGGATATAAGCTAATTTTTTTTTATAGTTCCACTTCTATAATCATTTTTTCTTTTTCGGTCATGGACAAGTGAATAAAAATGTAATTGAGAGTAAAAGTGTAAAACCCTAAGCAAAGCTTCATAACATCAGAGTGTCCACGCCAATGATAGAGGTAGTTCATGAGATGTATAGAGTTTGGAACTGCATGGATGTTTGCTTGGCTTCCATAATGTAATGTTAGTTTGTGAGTTAATTAGAATAAAATGAACCTTTTAAAAATAAAAGATAAGTCATGCCAATTATAGGTAATTTTGGATTATATATAATAAACAGATAATAGTATATCTTAATGTTATACTCATCATCAAAATAAATTTATTATTATTAAGATATTAGTAAAATAATATTGAAAGAAATAATATTTTCTATGCTTCAACAGCTAAAGCATAAAGATAGTCAGTCATCCATTTTTAGATTCATTTGCTCATATATAAATTATAAATTTATTTTTGTTGTTGATGTTAGTTTGCAGAATGTCCCTGTGTATGGATTTTTTATCATAGTTTGTTCATGTTCAGATTCAGGTTGTTATTTCATTCTAGGCTTCTAAACCATCATATAACCTTCATGAAAATTATTCTTTCTTTTAGATCTCTGTTAAAAACTTCAACCCCTAGCCAGACAGTGGTGATACATACCTTTAATCCCAACACATGAGAAGCAGAGGAAGGCAGATCTCCATGAGTTTGAGGTCAGCCTGGTCTAAAGATCAAGTTCCAGGACAGCCAGGGTTACACTGAGAAATATTATTTGGATAAACAAACAAAAAAAAATGAACAAACAAAAATTCAGCACCTGTCAGTCATTGTATTAACTGCAGCAGGGGTTAAGCTACTGGAACAAAGAGTAACATCTCTGTTCAGTCTGAAGTCCAGGGAGGAAAGGGCTCTTCTCCATGGAGTCATCAAGCTACCCAGGCTCATTCCACCTGGATTCCCCGTCATGGTGATCTTCTAGGATTGAAACCTCACAACATCAAGGCTGCCTCACTGGCACAGAATCTGAGTCTCAGTGTGCAGGAGAGTATGCAGAGAGTAAAGTGCAGACCATTTTCCATTTTAAAGTATGAAATTCAGAAGGTATGCTAACTGTTAGCCTACATTTAGCTGAAAAGGAATCTGGGAAAAGAAATCAGAGTCTAGAGAGCCAATTGCTAAAACTTGAGGGTTATAAAAGGAAGAAGAGGGTGATGGATGCTTAGGGATTGTGATGGTTATTCTTGGTTGTCAACTTGACTACATCTGTAATAAACTACAATCCAGAAATGGAGGGCACACCTGTGAGAGACTTTTCTGCTTGGTTTGAAGTGAGTAGATTCACTTCTAGTCTGGACCTTTGAGGTAGGAAATAACACCTCTGATCCCTATCTTGAGGTGAGAAGACACATACCTTTAATCTAGATCTTGAGGTGGGAAGACATACCTTTAATTTTGCCAAAACCTTCTGGAAGTCTATATAATGGCATGGAAGAAGGTTTTGCTCTTTGCCTGCTTGCCCTTATCTTGCTAGCACATCCATTCTTCACTGGCCTGGAACCTACATCTTTGGGATCCCAACATGTACAGAAGACCAGCCAACACTTTCAGCCTTCTAGGACTGAGCAACTACTTGGACTTTCTTTTCCCAGGTAGCCATTGCTGTATTAGTTGGATTGCAGCCTGTAAGTCACTCCAATATATATATATTGGAAATATATATATATATATATATATATATATATATATATATATATATGGTGTGTGTGAGAGAGAGATGTATGTATATATATTCAAATTCATTTCATAAGTTCTGTGACTCTAGAGAACACTGACTAATATAGGGACCCCCAGTGTCAGAGCCACAGCTGTCCAAGATATAGTTTCTTCCTTCCTTGGAGGCAATACTTTAATAAGAAATTCTGAGGCTGGAGAGATGGCTCAGCAGTTAAGAGCACTGGCTTCTCTTCCAGAAGTAGAGGTCCTAAGTTCAATTCCCAGCAACCACATGATTGCTCACAACCACCTGTAATGGGATCTGATTCAGTCTTCTGGTATGTCTGAAGATAGCTACAGTGTGCTCATATAAAATAAATAAATCTTAAGAAAAACAGAAATTCCACCTTCTAACCTAACCATCTTTTTGTTCTTCTTCATGGTACTTATTCAGGTGTCCTTTTCTTGGTAGAGCTTTTCTAGGTTTATCTCAATATAATTAAAAATATGATAAAAGTTCTATAAAAAAATCTGTGATACTAGCTGGCTATAGTTGTACATACTTGCAGCAAATGGGAAGCTGAGAGTGTTGAGAATTCCAGACCAATCTGTGCTTTGAGGCCAACACCTTGTCTCAAAACAAACAAACATACCCGCAGGACCTAATTTCCATGAATGTAGGGTTTATATATTTTTCATATTGTTTTCAATGCCAATCTTGACAATGTTGACAAAATTATTATTAATAATAATAATGATAATAATAGTAATAGTAATGACAGTCCACAAACTGGGCCCAGTGAGCGGGCTCACTGGAGAAGGCATCTACTGCAAACACTGATGATCTAAACTAGATCCTCCAGACTCATATGGCGGAAGGGAAGAACCAACTCCCATGACTTGTCCTCTGACTTCTACACGTGCACCATGGCCTGTGTACCTACACACATACAAAATAAATAAATAAACACGAAAGAAAAGCAAAACCATACTGTCTTAGTTTTAGGCTCTAATTTTTTCTCTTTTATTGCTTGAAAGTAAGATATGTTTATTTGCATGGTTTATTTAGAGTATAAAAGTTACAACACCAAGATGTAGCTAGTTATAGCATGTTGATGACCAAGATGACCTTAGAGAGTAGCTGAGTTTATTCCTTCATTTAATTTGTAGAAGAAAAGCCCACATCATCAATGAAATTATATTAACAGATGCCTCACAGCTACTTAAGATTGGATTAAGATCTGGATTTTGCTGGCTTTGGTGACTATTCTCCCTCTGTGTCTCATAAGGTCTCACTGCCTTGGATCAGTGTTCATCTCATCATAGATATGATTCCAGGTACTGGATGGTTCTAGTATTACCTCTGTATCTTCCAACTTCTATGAAAAAGAGGTAAGTACATTGAAAAACAATGCCAGCAGCAAGCAGTTGTTGAAGGTATTTGTTTGAGTCATGCTTTGGAATGCCTGTCAAAGCAAAGGAACACATGATGGCCTGGCACATCCACCCTCTCTCATGCTTAGGGATTAATTGTTCCTTCTTTGCCAAATTCCATTCCTACCCAGCTCCTGGAACCCTTGATCATATCAAATGCATGGAAAGCTATCTTTGTCAACAGCTTGCACATACAAACAATAAATCAGGCAGAAAAGACACAGCCCTATCTTTTGAATTCTTTTTTGCACTTTGATATGAAATATATCTGTATCATATATATTTTGATATTATCTAATACTTTTTTTTGCTTTTATTCTTCTATTTTTTTGAATTTATATAAAACCAAGAAAGAATAATAATGGTCACATGCCTATGACTGCATTGAAGAGACACTTAACATGTCACCATATTTTCCTCAATTTTTTTTATTGAATATTGTCTTAGTCAGGGTTTCTATTCCTGCACAAACATCATGACCAAGAAGCAAGTTGTGGAGGAAAGGGTTTATTTGGCTTACATTTCCACATTGCTGTTCATCCCAAAGGAAGTCAGGACTGGAACTCAAGCAGGTCAGAAATCAGGAGCTGATGTAGAGGCCATGGAGGGGTGTTCTTTACTGGCTGCTTCCCCTGTCTTGCTCAGCCTGCTCTCTTATAGACCCCAAGACTACCAGCCCATAGATGGTCCCACCCACAAGGGGCCTTTCCCCCTTGATCACTAATTGAGAAAATGTCTTACAGTTGGATCTCATGGAGGCATTTCCCCAACTGAAGCTCCTTTCTCTGTGATAACTCCAGATGTGTCAAGTTGACACAAAACTAGCCAGTACAGATATTTTTTTTTATTTATATTTCAAATGTTATCCCCTTTACTATCCCCCCTCCCAGAAAACCCCTTTCCCATCCTCCCTTCCTGTTTCTGTGAGGGTGTTCTTCCACTAACCCACCCACTCCCACCTCTTCCCCCTCAGTTCCCCTACACTGAGGCATCTATTGAGCCTTCATAGGACCAAGGACCTCTTCTCCCAAGGCCATCCTCTGCAACTTATGCAGCTGAAGCCACGTGTACTCCTTTGCTGATGGCTTAGTCTCTGGGAGCTCTTGGGGGGACTGGTTGGTTGATATTGTTGTTTTTCCTTTGGGGTTGCAACCCCTTCAATTCCTTCGGTCTTTTCTCTAACTCCTGTATTGGGGGCCCCGTGCTCAGTCAAATGGTTGGCTGAGAGCATCCTCAATTTTTTTTTAATGCTATGACATTACGAATACCTGACATAGCTTCATGTCATTCTTCATTCCTTATATTTCTCTCTCCTCTTCTCCCCCATCCTCCCTAGAAATTACCACTGTTAGCCAATGAAAATAATTACTTAAAATTTGAGTTGTTTATTTATCTAAGATTTATGAAGTATTGTTTTGCAGGTTTATAATGGCATTCTAGTAGAGGCTTGCTGTCTCAGTGCAACTTGAGGCCAAAAGGGTTTATTTCATCTTATGGTTTGTAGTTCATTATCTAAGGAAGTCAGGGAAGGAACTCAAGGCAGGAACCCAGAGTCAGGGACTGCTGCAGAAGGCATGAAGGAACACTGCTTACTGGATTGCTCCTCAAGACTTGCTTTCTTGTCCACTCAGGACCACCCTGTTGCAGTTGCTAATTAACTATGCTCAAGTCAACCTGGTGGTGGCATGCATTCCTTGCTGCCCACCTCAGAGTTCTAGGTTCCCAAATGAAAGACACACACACACACACACACACACACACACACACACACACACACACCCTTATATTTTAGTATGGCTCAATGACTGGACTTCCCATCTGGTATTCCTGAGTTATTACTTACTAAAATCTATATTCCATTGTTGTTGCCCTAGATTCACTTGGGTGGGAGTATGGGGGGGACCCCTGGGCCTGCTCTTTCCTGGCTCTTTCATGATTGCTATGTTCTCTCTTCTGCACCTCTCAGGCCTGGTTCTTCTCCTTTTCTGGTCTGGCAGTTCATTTTCTTCTTCTTCCCCCCTCGGGGTCCCCTTGCCAGCCATTGGCCCCTGGCAACTTTATTTACCAATCAAAATCAACTGGGAACAGGGACCCTCAGCATTTTACATTCAGATTCTTGTGCAATTTTCGGGACCCAATTAACATAATACAAGTGTTAGACCAACCTAGGGATGTCACTGCCTACAGTGGATTGTGCCTTCCTATACCAATTATTAAATAAGAAAATATCCCACATTCTTACCTACAGGCTAATCTTATGGAGGTGTTTTCTAAATTGTGGTCCCGTCAGAGATGTCTAGGTTTGTATCAAGTTGACAAATAACAAGCCAGTCCTCATGCTGTCTATAGTGTTCTGCACCTTGCATTTGGTTTGGTTTTGTTGTTTTGTTTTGTCTTGTTTTGTTTTGAGGCAGAGTTTCTCTTTGTATCTCTGGCTGTCCTGGAACTGATTCTGTAGACCAGGCTACCTGAATTCAAGAGATGTTGCTGCCTCTGCCTCTGAACACATTTTAAGTGGTCTTTTCATACAAATTTAATCTAACTTGTGGTATCATAGTTTCAACTTTTCTACATCTTCTTTGAGACTAAGAGCATCAAAATTCTTTTATAAAGGTTTTCATTTTTAAAAATTATTTACTTATTTTTTAAAATTTTAATTGTGTGTATGATTGTGGGATGCATGCAGGATTCCTGCAGAAGATGGTGTCAGAGTTCCTGTAATGGGAGTTGTGAGCCATGTGGGTGCTGAGAACTGAACCCAGGTTCTGTGGAAGAGCAGTCAGTGTTTTCAACCACTGAGTTACCTCTCAAGCCCCACAGCAGAATTATAAATCTTTGACATGTTAGGTATAGAATGGTAGTTCATTTTAGTTTGTATGTGTGTATATAACATATGTGCATGTATGTGTATATGCAAGCATATGGCGGTCAGAGGTCAATGTCAAGTGTCTTCCTCAACTATTTCTCCACTATATATACAGATATATATCATACATATATATGTGTGTGTATGTATGTATATATAGTTAAATACATGCATATATTTATGTATAAGAATGTATTTATCTATATACCTATAAATGTATATATATAAATTATATATTTCTATATATAAATATATATAAAAAGATATTTT
The DNA here is from genome assembly GCA_902729485.2 of Mus minutoides. NCBI lineage: Eukaryota > Metazoa > Chordata > Mammalia > Rodentia > Muridae > Mus > Mus minutoides. Next base: position 84,110 of record CACVCL010017528.1, read on the forward strand.
AAATGTATTTTAAATATTTTTTTGCCATTTTAGATCTATTTTTTATTAGATATTTTCTTTACTTACATTTCAAATGTTATCCCCTTTCCTGGTTTCTCCACCGAAAACCCACTATCCCATCCCCCCTCACCTTGCTCACCAACCCACCCACTCCCACTTTCCTGTCCTGCCATTCCCCTACACTGGGGCATAGAGCCTTTACAGGACCAAGGGCCTTTCCTCCCATTGATGCCCAACTAGGCCATCCTCTGCTACATATGCGGCTGGAGCCATGGGTCCCTCCATGTATACTCTTTGGTTGGTGGTTTAGTCCCTGGGGGCTCTGGGGGTACTGTTTGGTTCATATTGTTGTTCCTCCTATGGTGCTGCAAACCCCTTCAGCTCCTTTACAAAGGATTTTAAAACTGTTTTAATTTATGTGTGTCTGTATCATTGTGTGCCACAAGTATGTGGTTCTCAGCAGAGGCCAGAAAAGGACATCTGAGCCCCTGGAACTGGAGTTACATGTGATTGTGAGCAACCCAATACAGAAGCTGGGAAATGAATTCTGGTCCTCAAGCAAAGCAGCAATCACTCGTAACAACCGAGCCACCTCTCCAGCCCAGTGTTAACCGAGCCACCTCTCCAGCCCAGTGTTGCTGTTTGTACGAAGTCCTTTCTCTTTGGTCACATAGTCAGCGCACACACGCCCCACTGCCCCCATCTAGTCATCTGCCTCTAAGGACACTTTGATCTTCAAGGAATGTTGAGTCCACAGACAGAGATCTTGCTCCTGATGGATTAACAGCATTGGTTTAGAACTAATCATGGAGACCCCAGTGCAGATAAAGCTAGGGCTTAGAGACCTGGAAAAGAATAAGAGGGAATCAGAAGACAATCTTGCTTAGTGTTCATGGGCAACAGCAAGGATTATTATGGGCTACTTGGATTATTATTTTATTATTGTAATGAATTTTAAAACTTAGTTTTCTTTGAGCCTAGTTGAAATTATGCTTTAAGTTTGTATTCATTATTCTATTTCCAAATGTAATGAATTTTAATAATCACTTTCCAGGCAGCTTTTGGTTACCGTCTGATCAATTAACAATGAGCCAATCCCAAACAATCTCTCTCTCTCTCTGTCTCTCTCTCTCTCTGTCTCTCTCTCACATACACATGCACACACACACACTCACACACTCACACACGCACACACACACACACACACACACACACACACACACACAATTTATTTTTGAAGCAGTGTTTCATTTAGCCCAAGTTGGTTTCAAACTTGCTATGTAGGAGGATGATGTTAAATTTCACTTCCACTTCTTGAGTGGAGGGATTACAGACATGATTTATTCAAGTTTTTGTATATAATAAGCAAGCAGTTTATCATCTGACTTTAATCCCCATCCTGACTTAACTATACATTTTTTTACAAATATTTGACCTGTGTAATATACTCAACTTTTTTTATTCATATAAACATAACTTTTGACACAATATGAATAAGAGGTCATTTATTCTGAGCCAAACATGAACAGACATATCTGGTAACATGAAATTAATTTACCCTGAATGACATGTTGCACCGTGAAAGTGGTTACACAGACTTTTTAGTCCTGGGGCATCCATAAATAGGAACATCCACAGATGCATTAGTGAGAACACAGATAGGCCAGTTCCAGAAAAGCAGGAAATCTTTGGATTAAGATTAGAAAAAATATACTAGAAATCTCTGGATTAAGATCTGAACAGTACAAATGACCCTGTGAGGAACAGGGCAAAGCCATCAGGGAGATCAAGAAGAAATGACAAGCTCACCTCACTTGATAATATTTTCTTGTTCTCCCCTAATGCACATCTGGATGAGGGTCAAAGGACAGGTTCTGAGTGAAAGAGCCAGAATCCTTTCCTGAGTTTGGATTCTGGGAGGTTAGACATGAGAGCTCCATTGTTGTATCTGGAAAAGAAGTTCTCCTTCAAGACAAATCCAATCCCCAGAAGCAAGTCTGCTTTGGGCCACAATTGACACCAGTAAGTAACCTCTCTGGGAGGTGCAAATCAACTGTCTCTCTTGCCTCTCTTTGAGAAACTAGAGCTGACTTCTGGCTCACTTTTCCTAAGGACGTGGGCCCCCAATGTCCTTTTTCTTTATTTGAGTTCATGGTAGACTTTGGTCTCAAGTTTTCATTCCACTAATCTCTTTGTTGTAGAGCAAACACACACACACACACACACACACACACACACACACACGCATTAAAGGCAGGTTTACTGGGAAGCTGCTCTTGGGTGGACAAGTTCACTGGCCCAATGCCAAGGCCAGTGAAGTCACCATGGGGAAGCGATGGAGGGGAGGGAAGGGAGAGAAAAAGAGAGAAAGGGGCACACGCAGAGAAAGGAAGAGAGAGAGAGAGAGAGAGAGAGAGAGAGAGAGAGCAATTTATATTTTAAGTACCTCAAAACTTCTTTGTTTTTAGGCATAGAATAATTTGCTCAGTTGAGAAATAACAAGTCCCACAGCAACTGGAAATGTGTATTTTCCCCGAGGCACTTTTACCTCCAAAGTCCTACCCTGTATCCTAGCCTGAGCTGCTGGCAGAAGGGAGGAAGTCTATCATGTCCTCAACAGTCCTAAGAGGCTGCAGAAGTCTAACCCACACCCATACCTGGGGAATCTTTTCTGGTGCTCTGAAGCAAGGATGGTCTTGTCACTAGGACACTGAGATAAAGAGAATCAAGGGAAGGGACAGGGAAATAGGCAACAGTCCCTTTAGAAAATGAATGATAAACTGAAATTGTTGCCACCTCGGTATTTTGACAGGGAAAACACCAAGAAGTCGGTCTACTTTGCCTCCCCTTCTTTTCCTCTTTTTAAAAATAATCCAGTAGTGTCTCCCGTTTATCCAGTGTGGGTCAAGATTTACCGCCAGACATTTCTGGAGAATTTTCTAGAAGTCCATTCTAAATGCACCTAGAAAGATTTCCCTGGGCTAAACTCTGCGGTGACTTTGCGTGTTCAGCTTGTCTGCTACCCGAAAGCTGTCCCTGCTGCCTCTGTGGTGCCTAGTTTCCCCCGCCAGATTTGTGAGCAGCCCAACCCATCCTGGTGGCTCCCACAATGACCTGAAGTAACCTCACAGGCTCTCTGTGTGTTTGGATAACACAGAGATAAGATAAAGGAGAGGACATGAAGCAACACTCCCGAAAAACATGGTCCAGTGACCTAGTATTCAAGCACTGACCAAGACCGACACTGAAGAAGACTTTACCAACATCTTTTTTTTTCTTACATCAAGTCCCTTCTGCCCTAATTACTCCTTGCTGCAGACTTAGTAGAGCCAAACCACAGCTGGCCGTCAGTATTTTCTGCTGCAATGCTCTTCATGTAATCAAAAGCAACTGCTGCAGACTTCCTTTTCCCAGAGAAAGCAGTGCCAAAACCTGACATCCTTTTCTCCGGGATCCGTTCCCCAGCTTTATTCTTTCCCAGTGCAGGCATCTTATTTGTGGCCCGAAAAAGCAGTGGGGTCTGTTGGTTGGATACATTTTGATTGGATAATTTTTAAACCGATTTTTATTTTTATTTGAGAAAAGAAAATTCACACAAGTACTCAAGAATTAAAAGGTACACCAGGGGATACAGTGAGAAGATGAGCTATGTTCTCTGTGTTGGCATTTGGTTTAGGCTCTGCCCCACAGTTGCCAGGTGTGCCTGACTCACTATAAAAGAGGCTGCTTGCCATGCCCCCACCTCCTGCTCTCTTCTCTTGCCCTCTCCGGCCCTGGCCCCCCTCCCCAAACCCTGTCTCTATTGTGGGGCTGGTCCCTCAAGGGATGCCTCAGCATGGCCCTGCAGAGGCACCGCCTCCCTCCACACCATACCGACCTCCACCAAACATATTCCTTGTCTCTTTCGTTTTATAAAACACAATTCTGTCTCTGTCTTTTAGTAATCAGGAACCCTGACCTAGAAGCACTTACTTCCAGTCTCAGGTCTCTATAATCTGAGAATTCTAGTAGGAATGGCCAATGCATTTTAAAATATGCATAGTCCTTTGAGCTCCTACAGACAGATGAGATCATTGTCTTTCTGCATCTGTTCTTTTTCACATAACACAGTAATCTCCAGGTTCATTCATGTTGCCACGCATGACAGGACTGCCTTCTTTTTATTACTGACTAGCATTTCCCTGGACTCATAAACACACATGCATGTTAATCACATTCATTTATCCTGCTTCTCTATCGATGGACACTAAAGTTGAATCTATCTCATGACTATTGTTAAGAGTGTTTTAAAAAGCGTGGGGATGTAGGCATCTCCTAAACACACTGCGTTTTATTTCCTTTGGATATATGCCTGATAGACAAATTGCTGAGTCACATGATTATATATTGCTTTTGTGAATGGGACTAATTTATATTCCCATCAAGAGTGTGTGTGTAAGCTTTTCCTTTCTTCCAACTACTCACTCATACTTAGTGTCTGTCTCTGTGTGTGGTGTGGTGTGATGTGGTGTGTCTCTGTGTGTGGTATGGTGTGATGTGGTGTGTCTGTCTGTGTGTGGTGTGATGTGGTGTGTCTGTGTCTGTGTGTGGTGTGATGTGATGTGGTGTGTCTGTGTCTGTGTGTGGTGTGATGTGGTGTGTCTCTGTGTGTGGTGTGATGTGTCTGTGTGTATGCAGGCATGTGTGTATCATAGTGTGAATGTAGAGGTTAGAGGACAACTTTTCACCTATGTCTGTTTCAGGAAAACATTCCTTCACATGTCTGCCCCAACAAAACATCCAACACATTTGACTCTCCAAAAAGAAAACCGTAAGTTTCCACTACACACACACACACACACATACACACACACACACACACACACACACACGTAAGCAAAAAACCAGAAAGTATTTAGTTTTGGGGAAGTATATGCTTCCCACCCACAAGGGATAACAAACATTTTGTAACTATTTGACAATACATTTTCAGATCTTGCCATTTTAATCCATATGAAATTATTTCTTTTTATACAGTAACACGGAACTATATAGAAATGCATCATATTTTTATCAATACAGTTTTTAATTAACTTTTCCTTTTTTCAAAGATGTCATTTTTTTAGCTTTGCTTTTCATTCATGTTATTATGACTAAATCTAAAATGGAATACTATTTCACAAATTCTAAAACTATATTTTGCCTCTGAATATCTGGTTGCATTTTATATTTCTTTAATAATTTGCCAGAAGATATTTTATTAACTTATAGATGCTTTTTTTAAATAAGAAATTACCCCTGTAATTTTTTTCTTTATTGTGGATACACAAAGATACTTTAACTTAATGAAGGTTCAGACTTTAATTTTTGTTATGGCTTCTGGATCATTTTATACTCAGTAATGCCTTATCAACTCCAAGAATAATATCCTTTTGGCTGTTACATTTTCTTTTAGTATATTTATGATTTTTAAATGTTAGGTCATGTAGAGTTTGTTTGTTTATTTGTAAGATATAAACTAATGGGTATTGGAGAAATGCTAAGAGAAGCTAAGTGGCCTTGATGCTCTTCCAAAGGTCCTTCGGTTTGGTTTGGTTTCCAGCACCCATATTGGGTGCCTCCCAGCTGTATCTAACTCCAGTTCTATGGGATCTGAGAATCTCTTCCAGGCTCCACTGGTGCTCACCCACAAGAGGCATATACTTACATAGGTGCTATACATACATAAATAAAAATGAATTTTTGACTAGATCTGAGATTTATGACTGAAGATGATTTGGTAGGGTGCAGCCTGCCACAGTGGAAGCCCTTAGGCATGCAGGGCCGGACATTTGCCCAGGGGACCACACTGGAGATGTATTGGACCCCACAGCCATCAAGGATGCACTGCTCCTCAGCTAGCAGGTCTTCAAGTTCATCTGCATTAGACTTGGTGAAGTCCCAGTTTTTTGAGGTGTGGCTCTTCTGGCAGCCAGGGAACATAAATCACACAGTCCTTACAGTGGACAGAATGATCTGGCCAGTGTGAATCCTGGTCACTGCCCTGGGGCTTCCCAAAGGCAACAGACATACCTACTGGTCTAATGGCTAGACTAGGGACAGTGTTGAGATCAGAGACATGAATATCCACCCAGAAAACTGTCTCCAAAATCCCATAGGGCAACACCTGTAGGCAAAAGGTTCAATGCACTCCAAAATAAGCTGCAGCTCACAACCATTGCATGCAAGGTCCCCATGCAGATATTTTTATTTGCCATGGTAACAGATAAAAATAAAATTTTAAGATATATGAAGTAGTGATAAATTTGCTTTTCTCTGTGGCTAACAATTGATAAAAGAGCAGATATTAACTAATATAATTTTAATCATTTTCCAATGATTTGAAATGTTGTCCTACTGTCAGTGCATACTAACCAGATAAGAATATGCACTAGTTAGACACATATTGTCTGTTTTTGCACTATTGCGTTATCTCTTCACCCACCAGACAATACTGTTTTTATTACATCGCTTGATCTTAATATGTGGCAAAGTTTGTCTTTGTGCTCTATTCTTGTTCTTCCTCAGAACCTTTCTTCTTACTCTTATTTAATTTGCAACTGATTATAGAAACATGTACATAGTTTTCTTTTTGAAAGTTCTCATCCAAATTATGGACTAACATTCTATTTCTTCATCTGTTTCTTCTCTATTTCTACTATCTGTTCCAGGTAGTAATTTTAATGTGTTTTTTAAAATCAGTTTCTAGGTTTTTTTTGTTATAATTGTTAATAGTTTTCCCCTTTGTGTTAAAGAAAGGGGTTTATTTAATATGGTACAAAGAGAGCACTACGCATGACTGTAATTGAAGAGCTATCAGCCAATAAAGTGTTTTTATCCATTCTACAGTTCAACTTGTTGTCTGTATATATGAAGTTATCCACTTTTTGTAGATTAATTCACCCAATCCACCAAACTGAAATGGAGATGGGTGTAGTACTTGCATCTGGAGTTCTGTGATCAAACTCCCTAACAGACAATGGAAGGAAGGAAGGAAGGAAGGAAGGAAGGAAGGAAGGAAGGAAGAGGGGATGGAAGGTTGGTTCAGGCCAAAAGAAACTCAAGACAACCAGCTATCTCTGGTGTCTATAAGAATACCAAAGTGCTTTCTGGCTTCCAGGCTTCCTCGAGTACCTGTGTTTCTTCTTAGCTTTCCTTTACCCTAAACTTCAGCTCATGTGCTTCCTTCCCACAGGTTCACACTATGTCAGCTCTGTGCTCTCTTGCTCCTCTCTCTTGCTCTACTTTGCCTGCACTCTCTTTGTCTTCTCTCCTCTCACAACCTGGTCCATTTTGTAGGCCAGGGTCAGTTTACTACTTTCTTAGTCTTTGTTCTGGACTCTCCCCAATGCTTTTGGATGCACTCGCCCTATGTCCTCAGTTTATGCAGGCAGGCAGGAAGGAAAGAACAAAGAAGGAAGGAGAGAAAGGAAGGAAGGAAGGAAGGAAGGAAGGAAGGAAGGAAGGAAGGAAGGAAGGACAGTATTATTTTGGTTCATAGTTTCTAGACATTTCAGTTCTTCATAGGTAGGAAGGTATGGCAGAGCAGTGTGGTTCCCAGCAGGTAGACTGGGCACAGATTGCTGTGGAAACCAGTGGTCTGGTGGAAGGATCTGCATCTGCCAGCTAGGTTCCAACTCCCAGAGTTCCTCAAACCTCCTCAAATAGATGGACACCAAGAATTCAAAATACATCCTGTGGGAGACATTTCATATCTGAAACATAGTGTCTAATGTGATATAGTGTCAATGCATATAATATAGTTTTTCCTCCTTTCTATTATTCATATAGCTATTAAAATACTTTTCAAATTGTATGATCCAGAATTACCAGAGCAACAAAAGGATATTGATGATGAGAGAAATCCTTGGTTTTTCTCTGACATGAGAAAAAAAATAGTGATTCTAATATTGTCTCATTAGACATAAGATGCTAGCATTGGGAGTGTGTGTGCATGTGCATGTGCACATGTGTGAGTACACGCACATGCATGCATGTGTATCCCAGAGATGTATACAATTTTGCTTTGTTTTGGCTTGTGTTTGGTTTTTGGGTTAAGGTCTCAGTCTGTATAACCCAATCTAACCTCTAACTCATGGCAGTTCCCTTGCCTCAACTTCTTGAATGCTGGGATTACAGGCATGAGTCACCACACCTTGCTTAATAAAATATTTTATGTTAAAAGTATATATATATTTAGTTTTATTTTATTGAAAGATATCCCAGAATTAAAGGCAAGATTTAATATTTGTTTGTTTATTTATTGCACATTGCTGGAAATCGAACCAATGGCTTGGGTATGTTAAGATGATGTAGCCCCTCACTGAGCTGTATCTTCAGAATGGATACTAATTTTTAATTGGCTTTGTATTTTTTTAATTAAAAAATTTATTAGATATTTACTTTATTTACATTTCAAATTTTGTCCCCTTTCCTAATTTCCCCTCCAAAAACCCCCTATCCCCTCCCCACTCCCCCTGCTTGCCAACCCACCCACTCCTGCTTCCTGGCCCTGGCATTCCCTTATACTGGGGCATAGAACCTTCACAGGACTAAGGGCTTCTCCTGCCATTGATGGCTGACTAGGCCATCTTCTGCTACATATGCATCTGGAGCCATGAGTCCCAACATGAGTGCTTTTTGGTGGTAATTTAGTCCCTGTGATCTCTAGTGGTACTGGTTAGTTCATATTGTTGTTCCTCCTATGGGGGTGTTAACCCCTCAGCTCCTTGGGTCCTTTCTCTAGCTCCTTTTTTGGGGACCCTGTGCTCCATCCAATGGTAGGCTGCGAGGATCCACCTCTGTATTTGTCAGGCACTGGTGGAGCCTCTCCAAAGACAGCTATATCAGTCTCCTGTCAGCAAGCTTTTGTTGGCATCCACAAAAGTGGCTGGGTTTGGTGATTTGTATATGGGATGGATCCCCAGGTGGGGCAGTCTACGGATGGTCATTCTTTCAGTCTCTACTCTACACTTTGTCTCTGTAACTCCTTCCATGGGTATTTTGTTTCCCCTTTTAAGAAAGGTTGAAATATCTACACTTTGGTCTGCCTTCTTCTTGAGTTTCATGTGGTTTGTGAATTGTATCTTGGGTATTCCGAACTTCTGGGCTAATATCCACTTATCAGTGAGTGCATATCATGTGTGTTCTTTTGTGATTGAGTTACCTCACTCAGGATGATATTTTCTACTTCCATCCATTAGCCTAAGAATTTCATAAGTTCATTATTATTATTATTATTATTATTATTATTATTTTGGTTTTTCGAGACAGGGTTTCTCTGTATAGCTCTGGTTGTCCTGGAACTCACTCTGTAGACCAGGCTGGCCTCGAACTCAGAAATCCGCCTGCCTCTGCCTCCCAAGTGCTGGGATTAAAGGTGTGCGCCACCCATTGTGTAAATGTACCACATTTTCTGTACCCATTCCTCTGTTGAGGGACATCTGGGTTCTTTGTCGCTTCTGGCTATTATAAATAAGGCTGCAATGAACATAGTGGAGCCTTTGTCCTTATTACGTGTTGGAGCATTTTCTGAGTATATGTCCAGGAGTGGGAATAGTGGGTCCTCAGGTAATAGTGTGTCCAGTTTTCTGAGGAACCACCAGACTGATTTCCCCAGTGGTTGTACCAGCTTGCAATCCCACCAGCAATGCAGGAGTGTTTCTCTTTCTCCACATCTTTGCCAGCATCTGCTGTCATCTGAGTTTTTGATCTTAGCCATTCTGACTGGTGTGAGGTGGAATCTCAGGGTTGTTTTGATTTGCATTTCCCTGGTGACTAAGGATGTTGAACACTTCTTTAGGTGCTTCTCAGCCATTTGGTATTCCTCAGTTGAGAATTCTTTGTTTAGCTCGGTACCCCATTTTTTTCCAATTTTTATTAGATATTTTCTTCATTTATATTTCAAGTGTTATCCAGAAAGTTCCCTATATCCTCCCCCATCCCCACCCTGCTCCCCTACCCACCCACTCCCACATCTTGGCCCTGGTGTTCCCCTGTACTGGGGCATATAAAGTCTGCATGACCAAGGGGCCTCTCTTCCCAATGATGGCCAACTAGGCCATCTTCTTCTATATATGCAGCTAGAGACATGGGCTCAGGGGGTACTAGTTAGTTCATGTTATTCTCCCGCCTATAGGGTTGAAGACCTCTTCAGCTCCTTGGGTACCCCATTTTAAAATAGAGTTATTTGGCTCTTTGCAGTCTAACTTCTCGAGTTCGTTGTATATATCGGATATTAGCCCTCTAACAAATTTAGGATTGGTAAAGATCTTTTCCCAATCTGTTGGTTGCCTTTTTTGTCTTATTGACAATGTCCTTTGCCTTATAGAAGCTTTGCAATTTTATGAGGTCCCATTTGTTGATTGATCTTACAGCACAAGCCATTGGTGTTCTGTTCAGGAATTTTTTCCCCTTTGCTCATGTGCTCAAGACTCTTCCCCACTTTCTCTTCTATTGGTTTCAGTATATATGATTTTATGTGGAGATCCTTGATCCTCTTGGACTTGAGCTTTGTACAAGGAGATAAGAATGGATCAATTTGCATTCTTCTACATGCTAACCGCCAGTTAAACCAGCACCATTTGTTAAACTGCTGTCTTTTTTCCCACTGGATGGTTTTAGCTCCTTTGTCAAAGATCAAGTGACCATAGGTGTGTGGGTTCATTTCTGGGTCTTCAATTCTGTTCCATTGATCTACCTGCCTGTCAGTGTACCAATTCCAAGCAGTTTTTGTAACAATTGCTCTGTAGTACAGCTCGAGGTCAAAGATGTTGACTCCACCGGAAGTTCTTTTAATGTTGAGAATAGTTTTCACTCTCCTAGATTTTTGGTTATTCCAAATGAATTTACAAATTGCCTTTTCTAACTTGGTGAAGAATTGAGTTGGAATTTTGATGGGGATTGCATTGAATCTGTAGATTGATTTCAGCAGGATAGCCATTTTGACTATATTAATCTTGCCAATCTGTGAGCATAGGAGATCTTTCTATCTTCTGAGATCTTCGATTTCTTTATTTAGAGACTTGAAGTTCTTGTCATACAGATCTTTCACTTCCTTAGTTGAGTCACACCAAAGTATTTTATATTATTTGTGACGATTGTGAAGGCTGTTGTTTCCCTAGTTTCTTTCTCATCCTGTGTATCCTTTGTGTAGAGGAAGGCTACTGATTTGTTTGAATTAGTTTTACATCCAGCCACTTTGCTGAAGTTGTTCATCAGGTTTAGGAGTTCGCTGGCAGAATTGTGGGGGTCACTTAAGTATATTACCACTTCATCGGCACATAGTGATATTTTTACTTCTTCCTTTCCAATTTGTATCCCTTTGATCTCCTTTTGTTTTCTAATTGCTCCGGCTAGGACTTTAAGCACTATATTGAATAGGTAGGTAAAGAGTGGGCAGTCTTACCCTGTCCTTGATTTTAGTGGGATTGCTTCAAGTTTCTCTTCAAGTTAACTTGATGTTGGCTACTGGCTTGCTGTATATTGCTTTTACCATATTTAGGTATGGGCCTTAAATTACTGAGTTTTCCAAGACTTTTTATCATGAATGGGTGTTAGATTTTGTCAAATGCGTCTAACAAGATGTTCATATGGTTTTTTTTCTTCTTTGAGTTTGGTTATATAGTGGATAACTTGATGGATTTCCATATATTGAACCATCCCTGCTTCCCTGGGATGAAGCCTACTTGATCATGATGGATGATCCTTTTAATGTGTTCTTTGATTAGGTTTGTGAGAATTTTATTGAGTATTTTTGCATTGATATTCATAAAGGATATTGGCCTGAAGTTCTCTTTCTTTGTTGGGTCTTTGTGTGGTTTAGGTATCACAGTAATTGTGGCTTCATAGAACGAATTCGGTAGAATACCTTCTGTTTCTATTTTGTGGAATTGTATGAAGAGTATTGGTATTAGGTCTTCTTTGAAGGTTTGATAGACCTCTGAACTAAACCCATTTGGTCCTGGGCTTTTTTTGGTTGGGAGACTATTAATGAGAGTTTCTATTTCTTTAGGGCATATGGGACTGTTTAGATTGTTAATCTGCTCTTGATTTAACTTTGGTACCTGGTATCTGTCTAGGAAATTATCCATTTCATCCAGGTTTTCCAGTTTTGTTGAGTGTAGCTTTTTGTAGTAGGATCTGATGGTGTTTTGGATTTTGTTGGTTTCTATTGTTATGTCTCCCTTTTCATTTATGATTTTGTTACTTAGGATACTGTCTCTGTGCCTCTAGTTAAGTCTGGCTAATAGTTTATATATTTTGTTGATTTTCTCAAAGAACCAGTTCCTGGTTTGGTTAATTCTTTGTATAGGTATAGTTCTTTTGTTTCCACTTGGTTTATTTCAGCCCTGAGTTTGATTATTTCCTGCCATCTACTCCTCTTGGGTAAATTTGCTTCTTTTTATTCTAGAGCTTTCAGATATGCTGTCAAGCTGCTAGCTTATGCTCTCTCCAGTTTCTATTTGGAGACACTCAAAGCCATGAGGCTTCCACTTAGGACTGCTTTTTCATTGTGTCCCATAAGTTTGGGTATGTTGTGACTTCATTTTCATTCAACTCTAAAATGTCTTTAATTTCTTTCTTTATTTCTTCCTTAACCAAGTTATCATTGAATAGTGTTGTTCAGTTTTCACATGTATGTGAGCTTTCTATTTTTATGTAGTTATTGAAGACCAGTTTTAGACCCTGGTGATCTGATAGGATGAATGGGATTATTTCAGTCTTCTTGTATCTGTTGAGGCCTGTTTTGTGACCTATTATATGGTCAGTTTTGGAGAAGGTACCATGAGGTGCTGAGAAGAAGGTATATTTAGGATAAAATGTTCTATAGATATCTGTTAAATCCATTTGTTTCATAACTTCTTTTAGTTTTACTGTGTCTGTGTTCAGTTTCTGTTTCCATGATCTGTCCATTGCTGAGACTGGGGTGTTTAAGTCTCCCACTATTATTGTGTGTGGTGCAATGTGTGCTTTGAGCATTCGTAAAGTTTCTTTAATGAATGTGGATGCCCTTGCATTTGGAGCATAGATGTTCAGAATTTAGAGTTCATCTTGGTAAATTTTACCTTTGATGAGTGTGTATTGTCCCTCCTTATCTTTTTTGATAACTTTAGGTTGAAAGTCAATTTTATTTGATATTAGAATGGCTACTCCAACTTGTTTCTTGGGACCATTTGCTTGGAGAATTATTTTCAAGACTTTTACTCTGAGGTAGTTTCTTTCTCTGTCACAGACGTGAGTTTCCTGTATGCAGTAAAATGTTGGGTCCTGCTTATGTATCCAGGTCCTGTTAGTCTATGTCCTTTATTGGGGAATTGAGTCTATTGATATTAAGAGACATTAAGGAAAATATTGTTGCTTCCTGTTATTTTTGTTGTTAGAGGTGGAATTGTTTTTTGGTTTCTTTTTTTCTTCTTTTTGATTTGTTAGAAGAAGATTATTTTCTTGCCTTTCTAGGGTGTAGTTTCCCACCTTGTGTTGGAATTTTCCATTTATTATCCTTTGAAGGGCTGGATTTGTGGAGAAATTTGTATAAATTTATTTTGGTCATGGTTTTTCCCTCTATGATTATTTAGAGTTTTGCTGGGTATAGTAGCCTGGGCTGGCATTTGTGTTCTCTTAGGGTCTGTATGACATCTCCCCAGGATCCTCTAGCTTTCATAGTTCCTGGCAAGAAGTCTGGTATAATTCTAATAGGTCTGCCTTTATATGTTACTTGACCTTTTCCCTTTACTGCTTTTAATATTCTTTTTGTTGTTGTTGTTGTTTGTACATTTGGTGCTTTAATTTTTTTTATTAGATATTTTCCTCATTTACATTTCAAATGCTATCCCGAAAGTCTCTGATACCCCTCTCCCCCACCATGCTCTCCAACTTACCCACTCCCACTTCCTGGCCCTGGTATTCCTCTGTACTGGGGCATATAATTTTCACAAGGCCAAGGGCCTCTCACCCCATTGATGGCTGACTAGGCCACCCTCTGCTACATATGCAACTAAAGACACAAGCTCTGGGGGAACTGGTTAATTCATATTGTTGTTCCTACTATAGGGTTGCAGACCCCTTTAGCTCCTTGGGTACTTTCTCTAGCTCCTTCATCAGAAATTTCTTTTCTGATCAAATCTATTTGGTGTTCTGTAGGCATATTTCTTTTGGTTAGAAAAGGTTTCGTCTCTAATTTTGTTGAAGATATTTCCTGGCCCTTTACGCTGGGAATCTTCATCTCTTCTATACCTATTATCCTTAGGTTTGGTCTTCTCATTGTGTCTTGGATTTCCTGGATGTTTTGAGTTAGGAGCTTTTTGCATTTTCTTTTTTCTTTGATTGTTGTGATAATGATTTCTATTGTATCTTCTGCATGTGAGATTCTCTCGTCCATTTCTTGTATTCTGTTGGTGATGCTTGCATCGATGTCTCCTGATCTCTTTCCTTCTTTTCTAACTCCAGGGTTGTCTCCCATTGTGATTTCTTCTTTGTTTCTACTTCCATTTTTAGATTCTGGATGGTTTCATTCACTTCCTTCGCCTGTTTGATTATCTTTTCCTGTAATTCTTTAAGGAATTTTTGTGTTTCATCATTAAGGGCTTCTAGCTGTTTACTTGTGTTCTCCTGTATTTCTTTGAGAGAGTTATTTATGTCTTTTTAAAATCCTCTATCAGCATCATGAGATATGATTTTAAATTGACATATTTTTCTTTAAGGGAGTTATTTATATCCTTTTAAAATCCTCTATCAGCATCATGAGATATGATTTTAAATTGAAATCTTGCTTTTCCCGTGTGTTCGGGAATCCAGGACATTTTATGGTGGGAGAACTGGGTTCTGATGGTGCCAATAATCTTCATTTCTGTTGGTAAGATTCTTGCATTTGCCTTTTGCCATCTGGTTATCTCTGGTGTTAGATGTTCTTGCTGTCTCTGGCTGGAGCTTGTTCCTCCTATGGGTGTGTAAGCCTATGTCAGCACTCCTGGGAGACCAGCTCTCTTTTGGCAGAACTTGTATACAGAGGGCTCTGGAACATTCCAAGCTTTGGGTGCAGATGGCAGACCAGAAGGGTTTTGTCCCAGCTGCTCCACTGATCTTGCACCCATGTGCTCCTTACTGACCCCACTCCACATAGTTATTGGAGAGAAAGTGGCTGTCTCACCTCCAAGCCTGGTAGTGAAAACACTCCTGGGACTCCAGGTCTCTCCTGGCGGGACCTGTGCACAACAGGCTGTGGAACAGCCTCCTGGCTTTTGTATTTATGGGGTTAATTATAAGGTGTTTTGCTTTCTTGCCATTTATTCTAAATTTTATTAAGGTTTCCTTATAAATTACCAAACCTAGTGGCTACATCTATACTTGTAGCTACTAAGGAGTCTGAAGAAACCTCGCAAGCTCAAGACCTGATTAGTCTTGGCTGAGCTAGTGGGTGGGTTCAAGGCCGCTCTGAGCAATTTAGAACTCATCTCAAAATTAAAACAATAAAATGGGGGCTGAGGATGTAATGCGATGGTAGACTATGTATGTATGTATGTATGTATGTATGTATGTATGTATGTATGCAACCCTAGAATCAACCAGTGTCACTGGGGTAAAAAAGGAGTGTTTCTCTCATCATTGTTTGAGACTAAGTGGAGAAAGTCCCTCTGAGAACCATTTCTTTTATAGTAATTTATTATATTTAATTTTTGTCTCTTGAGGTAATTTAAAGATTTGTTGGTTTTTTTAATTTTTAATTTTTGAAGTTCTTAAATTTATTTATATAGAGTTTAGTACAATATTTCTTATGATCATTTTCAATTCTCTATACCCATGGTTTTTTTCCTAACAATTCTTTATTTTTATTTTTATATGGTTCTGATGTAACTGGATACTTCCAAATGATTTTTTTTCTGGGTATAATTTCCATTGAATTCTGTGAGTGCTAACTTGTGGTGCTTGTACTATTGTTATTTTTATCTATGGAGTTTTGCTTGTACTATTGAGGAGTCTATCTATGGAGTTCTACTTTTCTCTTAAACTCTGAAGTTCTGGCTTTATCTTGAAGGTAATAGGTTAAGGGTTTATCTTAGTCTTTGCTTACTGCTATAGCAAAGTATCATAGAATAGAATAGGTAACTTATCAACAATGGAATCTATTGTTCTTGCTTCTGAAGTCTGGGAAGCCCAAGGTCAGGGCTGGAGTACATTGGGTTTCTGAGAAGAGCTGCTCTCTTCCACAGATGTTGTGTGGCTGGCTGTTGGGTTTTCACATAAAAGGCTAACAACCAGGACAAAAGGGCTCCCTCTAACCCCTTCATGAGAACGTTAATCCCACTCCTTCTCTGGAAAAGTAATAGAACCATATGATATAAATACCACCCCTACTTCTTAATACTGTTAACTAAAATGTGAGAGATTTAGTGTGAGACATTTCATAAAGTCAAAGCATTTAAGCATGGTTTTCATCAAGAGAGTGATGTCATAATTATGCAGTCCATATTCTTCTCCAGTTAAGGTAGAAACTAGCCATTCATACACAACAAGCCAGTAATAACACAGTAACTATATATTAAGTGAAAGATAAACATTACTGAACTGAAGACAATGGAAAAGGGGCTGAGGATAAGAAGATTCTTCTGGAGACTGTTTTAATTAAATTTAACCAGATGTAGAGTAGGGGGATGATCAAATTGTTCCAGAAATGAACATCTAGGCTTCGATGACATGCACTGAAGTACAAATAAAAGAGGGACATCACAATTGTCAGGGACTGTGACAATGCTCATGCACACCCTCATGTTTCTTGTACTATGTATGACCACACCGACATGCACATTTGCAGTGTTGGAAAGATCACAGCCATGTAGCAACAGATTGTAAGAAAACATAGCATCTTCATGTTTCTTCTATCGTTTGGATTGTTATTATAAAATACTTGTTATGCGTCAACAACAGAAATGTAGTCTTTACAGCTCCAGTATCTGGAAAGCCCATTGTCAGAGCAGTAGTAAAGTTGATGTATGATAAGAGCTGACTTGCAGGTTCATAAACAATGCTTTTTCTCTTTCTTCACATGGGGACAGGATGAAACAGCTCAGAGGGCAATGACCCTTCTCGTGTCTCTCTCCTATTGACACCTTTGCTTTAAAAAGGGGAGATTCCTTTTTGGAGAGAACATATAGAGACATATTTAGTGCCTTTAAGGATGTCTTTAGTGTATCACTGTACTTTTAAATAAATGATTTAAAGAAGTTATAGGTGTGTCAGATACAAACAATTCCCTTAATTTAAACTAATTTAATATTTAAAAAAACTTCTTTGAAATGTAAAATACTAACAAAATTTTATGATATATTTAGATAAGATGCACCAGCTAATACTCATCATCACCCCTTTCCCTGTTGGAAGTAACAAAAACAGTATGTGGTCTACATCATCTGAGCATTTTAAAAAGAAGCAAAATGAAATATGCCAAGTACTCAATGTGCTGCTGACATTTAATAAATGTCAAAGAGAAAGAGAACATTTGTCATTGAAAGTGTAATTTGGATTTCAACCTTTTTATAGGATTGCTTTCTTCCTAAGATGTATTCCCAACAGTTCAAAATCCCCTTTTAAAAGGATGGATGAGAAGGAAAAAATACGAAAAAAAAACAAACAAACAACAACCCCCCCACAAAAACAAAAGCAACCCGACAATAACAAAAGGACAATTGTTTTACAAAATCATGGAACAGAATATTAATGTGTCATTAACATTGACTATGCACAAAACATAGTATGTTAGTTTAGGCAGAGAAAAGCTGATGCAGGTTGCATTGAGCATTCTCACCTTTAAGATGCTTACAGTTTGATAGGGGAAGAGAAAAGACTTAAGAAACATCCTTAATATAAAGGAATAATGTGATGGTTAATTTCAATAGTCAACTTGAAATCTGGAATCACTTGGGACCCTGGCCTCTAGGCATGCCTATGGGGGATTATCTTGAATAAGTTAACTGAGATGGAAAGACCTGCTCACTGCAGTTGGCACTGTTCCTTAAGCTAGAGTCTTGGACTAGAAAAAAGAGAATGTGATTTGACCATAAGCCTTCACCTTTCTCTGCTTCAAGCCTATGGATACAATGCTTGCAACTGCTTCATTCCCCATCACAATGAACTATAACCTCCAACTATGGTACAAAATAAACCCTTCCTTCTTTGAGTGGTTTTTGTTGGATATTTTATCATTCCAGCCAGGAAAAGCATTTCAGAGATTGGCGGTGGAAATGCAGTGAAACTCAAAAACTCCATTCTCAGAGGAGAATACATTCTATTCAGAAAGGTGAGCTATATGTAAATAATTTTTTTTAATCTATGTCTAGTAGATCATCTCAACTATAGCCATATGGGTATCTATATCAATAGTTCTACATGTAAAGTGGTTGTCACATTCAAAGCAGGCATGAAAAGAAAAAAATAAAAACCTTCACATACAACAAAGGACACTATATGGTCCCAAAGGCCTCCTTTGACATGAATACTTTAGTGAGACCCAAGAGGAATTGCTAAATACGATAGACAATCTTGATCAACTTTGACATCAACTTAGTGACACTTCTGGACAAATCTGTAAGGATATTTCTTGGGAGGATTGATTGTGTGGGGGAGGGAAAGGAAGTGTTTGGCACCTCGTGGCCCAGATGTAAGGAGGTTCAAGGGAAAAGCTGTTGTTTTCTGTTTGCCTTGCCCTTACGCTGCTGCTGCTGCTGCTGGACTTCAGCGTCTTTGGACTTCCAACGTGGACTTGTGACTCGTGGGTCTCTAGAATCCTCCAGGCTTTTAGTACCAGATGTGCACTGTTGAGGCATCTAGATTCATGGACCGAGCAGCTACCAAGTTCTCAGACGCTGCAGTGTAAAGAGTTGTGCTGAACTACCCAGGATATCATGAAAGCCAATATAATATGTCTTTTAAAATATATATATATATATATATATATATATATATATATATATATATATATATATATATATATATTCCTTCTTTTGTTTTCCTAGAGAAACTTGACAAATATGGTCAGGAGATGACATGTGAAGGACCTGGCAGGCCATTAAAGAGCAGCCTACCAGGGGAACTTCAGCATAGACAGAGAACAGTGTTTTGGGACAAGATAAGAGAAATGACTAAAAGATATGTCTAGAAAGAAAATTGAGATCAAATCACTACTCCTCAAGGCCTTGATTGCCTGACTCTCAGGTAACTTTAAATATGTACCTGCAGTGTTAGTTGGGTCAACGTACTTTATGTCAAGCCATCTAATTATTTTATCAGCTCAAGAAGGAAGACAAATGGACATTTCCTATCTTGGTACTTAGAAAAACTAAAATCCAAAGCATCATATGGCTATAACACTTCTTGAATAGGACTGAGTAACCTGGGGATGTTCAGAAAACTAGAAAGCTTTGACCTGCCTAATTGTCCCAATAGGTTGAAGTAGAGATGGCATGTCTATATAGCACTGGCAAATACCTATGCCCCCAAACACAGAGAAGGCTGTACTCAGTCTTGGTGGTTCCATCCCTCTCCTATTCATTCTATGCTTTCTCTCTTGAGTATGAAGTTTTCCATATGCTATTCTATGAGAAGCCTACATTATAAAATTTTGTATCACTATTTCTGCTGGTCTCTGTTGGCTACATTACTACACACAGGAATCACCTAGGCCCTTGGCCCTAGGAAAATCTGGAAAATACAGATTGAGCTATTTGGGTCCCACCCTAGGAATGATGACAGCTCATATGGTTTGTATTCAGACATGACATATTGTCAAATCTCCCCTGTTAATTCTAATATGAAAACCATTGAGAACATCATCTTACTGGAGCATATAAGACTCCAGCTGATATCAATTATTGACTTTGGTGGAGCTTTTTGTCTTTCTCATTAGACTTTTTGCATCAGAGGGGAAAACTGCCAGTAATCTAGATAATTCTACAGAAAATTCCTCAATACCACTCCTACTGCTGCTTTGGGGTCTGCTGGAGTCATGTGCAAATCACAGTCAGGAGTTAGGAAAAGGAATTTGGCCCAGGGTAACCTTCTGTCCACTGGAAATTTTTAAATACTATTTTTTATGCTCAGTCTACAGTAAGATACTTTGTCAAAAATTTCTAGAAAGACTTCTAAAGCAAGAGGTAAATCAAACTGACAATATCTCCTTTATAATTATTACAGGAGGCTAAGACAGCCATTTTAACTTTAATGTCTAATATGTAGTGGAAAGCACTGCTGATTCTTTGGATCATGATAACTTGTATTTTTCCTTAAAACACTAAAATGTAATGGTTCTAGTAATGCACTAGAAATGTTTATGCTTTGGGACAGTCTTATCCTTTGTAATACAGATGAAAGGGAGAAAGGGAGTGCCTAGCCAGGATCTATCCTGGGATTTGAGAGAGACAGAAGCAGGATGTGGGATGCTAATCAGATCTCAAGGTTTTAAGATTCCCAGAGATTACAAGTTTCTCTCATGTACAAAACAATCTGAGCAGCTGCTGATTTCTGTTAACAAGCTAGATAACACACACTGACCAAAACAGAGTGATTTTTTTTTTTTAATTTTACTGAATATACTTTCAATATATCATTGGTACCAATTCCAGATCCTGGTCAGGGTCAACCTCTTTGGCCAGACACAGAAAAAGTCCCTGTGGCCTTAATGTGAAACTTTCTCTTAAAGCAATCAGTCACACTGGGAGATTTTTCACCAATTTTGGGGAGTCTAATATAGGAAGATCTTAGTGTAGCAGGAGAGACGAGGCTAGAGAAGGATAGATAAAGACTGATCCAGAAAAAAAGCCAGTTTGCAGAGGAAGATTGCAAGTCCTTTCTTAGCTGAGCTTCTTCTAATGACCATAGCACACTCTAGAAAAGCCCCACTATCTAAACTTCAGAGAGAGGTTTGTGCTATACAAATGCCCAATTTTAAGGGACAGGTGCCACGTGAGACAGAACTTTTGGGCTTTTTTCCTCAGATCACTAACCTAATGTTGCACTGCCATTCTTAGGAATGATTTTCTTGTCTTAATAAACTGTCTCTATTTCTATTTTCAACCTTGTGTCCCCGGTGCAATCTTTTGCTCTTGTATACAAGGGCCTGGAATCTTGTTCCTTCTGAACTTGGGTCTGCAGCTTAGCACTTCTGAACTCCCTCGCTTTTTCTTCATATCCCCTTCTCCTTGCAACTATCAAGAATTTCAGCTTTCCTGTCATGTTGTTTTTATTTCAAACTTCAATACAAACATCCATAAGCTTTCTTCTGAGTTTATAAAATCTTTTATCAGTGCAGCTAAGAATCAAAAGTAAACCTCTGTTTCCCTGATAACATCAGTCCTCACAGAGTTCGCTTGCTTACACCAGAGCATCATTTCACGTTTTCATGGTTGCTTGATTTCTCCAAACGGCTGTCTTCACCAAAACCAGACAAACCAAATGTAGATCTATCAGTCAATACTCAGATTTAAATCCTAATTCTTTCTCATGGAATGTATCCAGGAAAAATGAATAAGATTCCAAGAAGTAATGTAATCTTCAGGCTTAAGTATGATTTTCAAGTGATCAAAGCAAAAAAGGAAAAATAAACAAAGAAAGAAGAGTTCAGCAAAGGCCAGCTGCAGGGAGAAGTCCAGGGAAGTGTCCCAAACAAGGTAAAAGTTTGTTTACAGAGGCAGATTTAAATTCCCAGCTTTGCTATTGATAGAAGCTTCTGGTTACTCATGTGTGCTTCTATTACAAAGAAGTAATTTCTGTTTTGAGAGCTACTCTGCTATCTTTGATTTCTCAAATCAATCAGCTCAAAATAATCTTTATGCCAAAGAAACACATTTGGAATTATCTTGGTCTATCTTTTAGAGAAGTTGATCTCAGAGTTGGGAGTGAATATTTCCTGCTAATACTTGATTATCTTTGTGGGGACCCATTTAGCCCACTCCTCCCACCACCAAATAGGCATAAAGCTTATTTAAAGCTGAAAATACCTGACTTAAAATACAAAAGAATATGTGCATAGTACTCTAAGAATATGAGCATGGTAGCATACTACACACACACACACACACACACACACACACACACACACACTGTGCTCAAATGACAGAATGGTAGAGACTGTCACTGTTACAGTGTTGGGTGTCTTGCTATGTAGTTCCAGGACTACTGACTGTCCTGGAACTCACTAGGTAGACAAGGCTGGCCTCAAACTCAGAGAGATCCAATTGTCTCTGCATCCTAAGTGCTGGAATTAAAGTCAGGTGACACCATGTCCAGCCCTTTCTCTTTGTAAGGAAATATTTATTTATTTATTTATTTATGATTTTATGTTTATGAGTGTTTGGCTGGCATGTATGCATGTGTACTATGTACATGCCTAGTATCCACTGAACCAGAGGAGAACATTAAGATCTCCTAAAACTGGAGTTATGGGTAGTAATAAGCCACCATATGGGTGCTGAGAACTGATCTCAGTTTCTCTGTAAGAGCAATAAGTGTTCTTAACTGTTGAGCCATCTCTCCAGACTGGGTGCCCTTTCTACACCCAGAGATAAGGCATTTATCAGTCTGTGTTGTATGGGCAGTGCTAGTCAAATGGTGCTGTTTGTATCCTATAATTAATTGAAACCCTACAATAGGTTTAAATCTATGAGCTCATAATTATCCTAAAACATGGCTAAAAATAGTCATCATTTACCCTTAGAGCTTGAAAGAACTATCATTACTCTATAACCTCTAAAATGAATCAATGGAGCTATACAGTGGTCACCAAGGATTGGTGGACATGACAGGTCAAGGTTATCTCCTGACATCCTCATGAGAGTATCTGACAGCACCCATATAGTGTTGATGCTCAAAGCATATAACCTTTACCTGGGCAAACATCTAGATCTATCCACACACACCTGAGATACAGGAATCAAAGGAAACAGTTACGTACTGCCAGTATGCAGGGTTTCCATTGACCTTGCCATGACCACCTTGAGTTGTAGCTACTATGGTTGTTCTTGAGTAGCCTTGGGGAATTTGGCCAGTTTTATAGAATAATATTACATAAACAAAAATATTTGAGTGATGTGTGGATCCTTGGACCAGATCCTGTAATCTATGCCATGAGTGTGTCTGTTGCCCTTGATATAAGATTCAGGTAAAGTACATACACTGTGCCTTGGATAAAGTCTCTTTTGTTCTAACATTGTATGAGTTCTCTTTCCCAGACAATAGTGGCAATCTACTGGTTTTGCTGCAGCCCTGAATCATGCTTATGTCAGTAAATCCCTAAAACATCTAACTATAAAGCCCTTAATCATACTTACGTCAGTAAGTCTTCAACACATCCAATTGTAAAGAAATAATAAGAGAAATTAAGGAAAAGTGATGGTTACTTCCTGTTATTTTTGTTGTTAGAGATAGAATTATGTTTGTGTGGGTTTGTTGAAAGATTACTTTCTTGCTTTTTCTAGGGTGTAGTTTCACTCCTTGTGTTGATGTTTTCCATCTATTATCCTTTGTAGGGCTGGATTTATGGAAAGATATTGTATAAATTCGATTTTGTCATGGAATATCTTGGTTTCTCCATCTATGGTAATTGAGAGTTTTGCTGGATATAGTAGCCTGGGCTAGCATTTGTGTTCTCTTAGGGTCTGTATGATATCTTCCCAGGATCTTTTAGCTTTCATAGTCTCTGGTGAGAAGTCTGGTGTAATGCTGATAGGTCTGCCTGTATATGTTACTTGACCTTTTTCCCTTAATTCTTTAAAAATTCTTTCTTTGTTTAGTGCATTTGGTGTTTTGATTATTATGTGATGGGAGGAATTTCTTTTCTAGTCTAGTCAAATCTATTTGGAGTTCTGTAGGCTTCTTGTATGTTCATGGTCATCTCTTTCTTTAGGTTAGAGAAGTTTTCTTCTATAATGTTGTTGAAGATATTTACTGGCCCTTTAAGTTGGGAATCTTTGCTTTCTTCTATACCTATTATGCTCAGGGTTGGTCTTCTCACTGTGTCCTGGATTTCCTGGAAATTTGGGCTTAGGAGATTTTTGCTTTTTGCATCTTCTTTGAATGTTGTGTCAATGTTTTCTATGGTATCTTTTGCCCCTGAGATTCTCCCTTCTATCTCTTGTATTCTGTTGGTGATGCTTGCATCTATGTCTTTTGATCTCTTTCCTTCGTTTTCTAACTCCAGGATTGTCTCCCTTTGTGATTTCTTCATTGTTTCTATTCCCACTTTTAGATCTTGGATAGTTTTGTTCACTTCCTTCGCCTGTTTGATTATGTTTTCCCGTAATCCTTTAAGGAATTTTTGTGTTTCCTCTTTAAGGGCTTCTAGCTGTTTACCTGTGTTCTCCTGTATTTCTCTAAGGGAGTTATTTATGTCATTCATAAAGTTCTCTATCATTATCATGAGAAGTGATTTTAGATCTGAATCTTGCTTTTCTGGTGTGATGCTCTATTCAGGACTTGCTGTGGTGGGAGAACTGGGATCTGATGATGCTAAGTAACCTTGGTTTCTGTTGCTAATGTTCTTAAGCTTGCCTCCCACCATCTGGTTATCTCTAGTGCTACCTGCCCTGGCTATATCTGACTGGAGCCTGTCCTTCCTGTGATTGTGGTTGTGTCAGAACTCCTCATATTCAGGCTGTCTCTGTAATCCTGTGATTCGGGGATCTTGTGATCCCGAGATCTTGGGCGTGTTAGAGCGCCTGGGAGTCAAGCTTCCTCTGAGTGTTGTGGGACTGGCTGTGGAGTTTGCACCCAAAGTCTTCTCAGAGAACTGGCCCAGACAGACTGGAAGGAGTCTGTGCCACTGGTCTGAGGGAGTTCCTGCATGCCTAGGTCCCACTGTCATTCTTTCACCTTGATGATAATGGACTGAACCTCTGAACGTATATGGCCAGCCACAATTAAATAAGAGTTGCTTTGGTCATGGTGTTTGTTCACAGCAGTAAAACCCTAATGAAGGCATCTAAGAACTACAAAATGAGTCTGTAAACTAAAGACCTGTAAGAGATGAGCACCATGTGTTCCATGCTCACAGACCATCAGACTTAGTATTGTACAGCTGTTAATTCTCTCTATAAGGATCTATAGGTGCAAGGCAATCACAATCAAACACAGTAGGAGGTTTCATTTTTTTAAGGAGTAGAAATTTTATTTTAAAAATTGCATAGAAATGTGAAGAGTAAAGAATAGCCAAAAAGTTTTTAAGTACAAGAATTAAACAACTGGTAGTTACTGAGCGTCTGTAATTCATTGTGAGCGNTGTTAATTCTCTCTATAAGGATCTATAGGTGCAAGGCAATCACAATCAAACACAGTAGGAGGTTTCATTTTTTTAAGGAGTAGAAATTTTATTTTAAAAATTGCATAGAAATGTGAAGAGTAAAGAATAGCCAAAAAGTTTTTAAGTACAAGAATTAAACAACTGGTAGTTACTGAGCGTCTGTAATTCATTGTGAGCGATATTCCCAGAAAGCGTCAGTCTCCCCTCACGCTTTAGTGTTTGAGCACGCAAAGTGTACAGGCAAATGCCTCTGAAATAATTCAGGATGGTGAAGAATGAGAAGATGATTGTGCTTGTGTTTGGGAGAAGCAGGACTCTGTAATGCCTGAAGCCCGAGGGAGATATGCTGCACAGCTGACTATCCAAGCTTAGAATGAGCCAGGTTCATGGGAGAAGCCAAGAAGCCAGGGCATTTAAGGCAAAGAGAAGAAAAGAATCTGGGATGGAAAGGGGATTTCACATTTGGGACCAAGGTTATCCAAGTAACAGTGTGCACAACATACAGAGTGGTCAGGGTAGGGGGAGGAGGAGGAGGAGGAGGAGGAGGAGGAGGAGGAGGAGGAGGAGGAGGAGGAGAAACAAGGGGAGAGACATAGAGAGTGAGGAAGGAGGAGGGAGGAACTGTTTTCAAGATATTGAATCAATTTATAGGCTGTATTCTCACAAACACTCCTCCATCTAGCAGGAGAATGTCACTGCATCCAGCAGCTCACTTTCAAGTTCTTTCCAGTCCCCTCTGGAGACAGCAGAATTTGCAAACTAACACCTCCACCAACTTTACCATAGCTATAGGCTAGACCAACTTTAGTTAGGAAAGAGTATTGACTTTTTGTATTCAACTCAGCAGATTCCAATTCTTGAGGTGGAGGGTGGGTGCTTTAAACTCTTTCCCTTCTCTTTAGGATAGCCTCTGTCAGGCCAAATCAGCTGCATTCCAAGTGTAGAGACATAAACAGGGCTGACTGCTTCCAAGAAAACCAAGCCCAGTTCTAAGCATGCCAGGATTCTCTCTCTCTCTCTCTCTCTCTCTCTCTCTCTCTCTCTCTCTCTCTCTCTCTCTCTCTCCCTCCCTCTCTGTCTCCCTCCCTCTCTCTCTTTCTCTCTCTTTAATATCTTTCTTATTAGATATTTTCTTTATTTACATTTCCTAGTTTCCCCTCCGAAAATCCCCTATTCCCTCCCTCCTCCCCCTGCTCCCCAACCTACCCACTCCCATTGCTGGTCCTGGCATTCCACTATACTGGGGCATAGAACCTTCACAGGACCTAGGGCCTCTCCTCCCATTGATGACCAACTAGGCCATCTTGTGCTACATATACAGCTAGAGCCACGGGTTCCACCATGTGTTTTCTTTGATTGGCAGTTTAGTTCCAAGCTCTGGGGGTACTGGTTAGTTCATATTGATGTTCCTCCTATGGGGCTTCAGATCCCTTGCCCCTTGGGTACTTTCTCTAGCTCCTTCATTGAGGACATTGTGCTCCATCCAATGGATGATTGTGAGCATCCACTTCTGTATTTGCCAGACATTGGCAGAGCCTCTTAGGAGACAGCTATATCAGGCTCCTGTCAGCAGGCTCTTGTTGGCATCTACCATAGTGTCTGGGTTTGGTGGTTGTTTATGGATTGGATCCCCAAATGGGGCAGTCTCTGGATGCTCACTCCTTCAGTCTCTCCTCTGAACTTTGTCTCTGTATCTACTTTCATGGGTATTTTGTTCCCCCTTCTAAAAAGGATTCTGAGCTTCTGGGCTAATATCCACTTATCAGTGAGTGCATATAATATGTGTTCTTTTGTGATTGGGTTACCTCACTCAAGATGATATCCTCCAGATACATCCATTTGTCTAAGAATTTCATAAATTCATAGTTTTTAATAGCTGAGTAGTACTCCATTGTGTAAATGTACCACATTTTCTGTATCCATTCCTCTATTAAGGGACGTCTGGGTTTTTTCCAGCTTCCTGCTATTATAAATAAGGCTGTTATGAACATAGTGGAGCATGTGTCCTTATTACATGTTGGAGCATCTTCTGGGTATATGCCCAGGAGTGGTATTGCTAGATCTTCCGGTAGAACTATGTATGCCAGGATTATCTTGCCGGAGGAAGTCAGAAATGAGTGAGCAGACACATTTGGAGTGACCATATATTTGTCTTCAGGAATACTGAGATGCATATGCTAATTGGGACTGGATATAAGATGAGATTTCCTTTTTGTATGTGCACATGTGTTCACATGCATGTGAAGACACCACTGTGTGCCTTCTCTTAATCACTCTCTACCTTATATTTTGAGACAGTCTCACTATCTGAAGCTCACAGACAGGCGACCAGCATGATCCAGGGCTCTTCCTGTCTCTACCTCCTCAATGCTGGCACATGACACCGCGCTCAGCTTTTTATGTGTTTTGGGAAATGAAGTCAAGTCCTTATGCTTGAAGAGAGACAAGATCTGCCTCTTCCAGGCCCAACAGGAAATGTTCTAAGAACAACGTCATCCCAAACTGGTTTGTTGCAACTTTATCACTTCTTGCCTTTGTTTTCTTCCCTTCCCCCTCCTCCCTTCCTTCACCTCCCTTTCTTCCTCCCTCCTTCCCTTGCACTTTCTTTCTTTCTTTCTTTCTTTCTTTCTTTCTTTCTTTCTTTCTTTCTTTCTTTCTTTCTTTCACTATGGTCTTACTATATAGGTCTGGCGTAGAACTCTCCAGACTCTCTGAAGCTAGGATGATTAGGCATTTGCTGTCACACCCACCCTTCAAGACTGGATTTGGGAAAGGCCACTTCCTGTTGGCATCTGAATACACTTTAGAAATTAAAATATTTATATGTATGCATGTCAAGATGTCTAGAAACTCAAGAAATAACTTTCAATGTAAAGTCTGCCTTACCCCTGTGCCTGGACATCAGTTGATTATACCACTCTTCAAGGTCTGTCTATTGTTTCTACACATTCTCTGGAAACCTTTGCCTTTCACTAATTTTTAGGGAAAACTAAATGTTCTGAAGTAGAACTAGAAAATTATACTATTTTACTCTATCCCTTGGATTGGTATATTCTCATTATTTTGGGATTTTTGCTAGTCTTCTCTAGAAGACCTAATTTTGAAAATTTATTCATTTATTTCCCTTAAAACTTATTTAATTATTTTAGTCTTTCTATCTTATGTGCATGTGTGTGTGTTAGTGTGCATGTGTGCAGGTATATGTGTGCCATTGAGCATGTGGAGATCAGTACCCAATGGTGGTCCTTGCCTTCCGTCTTGCTTGAGACAGAGTCTCCTGGTTTTGTTCTTTTCTCCACTGTGTACAGAAGCATGTCACCCAAGTCTCGGAGAGTCTCCAGTATCAACTCCCATCTCCCTGCAGAAGTGCTGGGAATACAGGTCTGACTCATCACTTCATGTGGTCCTGATGCATACCACAATGCCTTGCCCACTGAGCCAACTCCGGAGCCCTCATTTCTGGTCTCGTTATTTTTGTTCATTACTGCCGGATCCCAGGGATTCTTCTGACCGCCTTTACTGTTTATTTAACTGTATATTTTCAGAACAATCTATCCATGTGACCAGTAACTTCTTTTTTCTCAGCTTTGTTAAGTCTCTTTTAGTGGGTCCTTTTCTACTCCCTCTTTCCCAAGTTAAGTAATCTACCGAGCTCTCAGTTTTGCTCTGTCTCTCTCTCTCTCACTGTTGTCCATCTGTTATCTTATTTAATTAAGAGGCTGCTGACCTCTCTGCTGAACTCCTGTGCTCCTCTGTGCAGATGTACTTCCACCCCCTCATGTTCTGTTTGTTGAGTCTAAGTCCATCATCAAGTACAAAACGGAGTTTCCTCCCGTATTTTTTAGTTAGTTTTGGAGAGGGGGTGGGGGACTTCCTGTTGGTCAACTTGAAACACATTTGTCAATGTTTCCTTCTCCTTTGTCCCTGACCTTGCCCAATCATTCATTATCTCTTCATGACTTCCTGCTAATTTATCTCCCTCAATCATGGACTTCCTTCCTGAATTAATGTAGAATCACTGTTCTCTCAGTCTTGATCCTGTCTTCATTCAAGACTGTTTCTATATACTCCTAGGGACATATCCTAAGCATGCTTTCATTTTTTTCACATATTCTTTGACAATCTGGTGCAGATATGTAATGTGTGCTAGTGATGCTTGCCCACTATGCTCTCACACACCCCTACTCATCCTGAGCCCCTTTTCCCAATAATTCTCCCTTGTATTTTCACATCTTCTTTCTACAGAGCTCCTCAAGGCAGCTTTGTTACTTGTTTTGTTGGTTGGTTTTGAGACAGGGTCTCAGTATGTTGCCTGGAAGTCAAGATCCATTTTCATCTTCTTCCTTCTGCTTTGAGAATATATCATACCCAGCTCTTAAATCTAAAATTTAAAAAGATTCTTTAATGAGTTTAATTTTTGGAGTTTCCCCAATGTCTATCAAATAAGTCCAAACTTCTTATCAGGGCTTTGGGTTTAATTTCGTTCACTAAGCAAATGTTTACAAAGTTCTTGTTACTTGGCAGATAACACAGAATAGAAAGATGGAAATTTAGAGGAACTAGGAAGAGGAAAGCAATTCTTTTGTTCTTATTGAACTTTTTACTGATTCTTTGTGAACTTCACATCAGGCACCCTGATCCCACTCATCTCCCCATCCCTTCATATCCACCCTATGCTCTTGCAACCAACCCCCCAAAAGAATAAAAAAAATGTGGAAGGTGTAGTGTGTGATGTTGTGTCCCACAGTATAGCCTTTTGTCCACACTTCTTACTTGCAAATATTCATTGAAATGAGTCAC
Organism: Mus minutoides; assembly: GCA_902729485.2. NCBI lineage: Eukaryota > Metazoa > Chordata > Mammalia > Rodentia > Muridae > Mus > Mus minutoides. The sequence goes on from CACVCL010017528.1 coordinate 114,210, forward strand.
TGGTCTGCTTCAAGACCTCTGGCTCCTCAACACTAGATCCTCACTGGGACACCCAGTGGATATCCTGCTGTTGCCCTGTGCCATGGAGATCATGAAGTATAACAAGTTTAAGCTTATTCCCGACTAGCTTATAAATAAATGAGACTCAGACTATGGTTATTTTATTTGTCTTTGACAATTACTAGGGGCAACCCCTAATCTACATTCCTAACTGCTGGCCTGGTTACCCCACATCGGTGTACCCCTGATATTTGTTGTTTTTCCTGGCCATGTGCTCATGATTCTTTACCTCTCATGGCAGTTTCCTCCCCCTTTTCATCACCCCCCCTCCCTCTCCTTCTCTGACCAGGTCACTGCAAACCTACCTACCTCTAATCTCTCCAGTAATTGGCTGTAGACAATTTTATTTAACCAGTAGTTTTAAATCAAGGAACAAGGTTTGCACAACAAAGCTTGTAAACAGAAGTCACTCTTAGAGGTTAGCATTACAGTTCTTAGCAGTAGACCCTCTGTAGGACTGGGCCCCTTTTCATGCTCCTGCAGTTCAAAGCCTTGATTTTGAGCGGATCAACCATCAGCTATCCTGCATCCGCACCACCGGTGTGAGCTCTCTGCCACTGCTCCAGATGGTTCACCCAGCGCGTCAGCTGGCAAGCGGCAGAGCCAGCTTTCCTACTCTGATGCCCTCAGGGCCGGCTCACCCGCACCCACACCCACACCAGAAGGGTCAGCTCTATTGTGCTTCCCAGGCGAGTTTCAGGGCATGCTCTCCTAAGTGCTGTAGTAGGTGAGGAGCTGGGCCTGCTTTTGGAGCCAGCTCTCTTGCCAGTCATACATGAGGGATGGGGGTGGGCATCCATCTGTCCCTCACGCAGGCCACTGCGTGCCAGACAAGTAGCAGGGTCAGCTCTCCGACTCTCATGCCTTTGGAGTCAGTACACACACACACACACACACACACACACACACACACACACCCCACCCCGACCCCTCCCAGCGTCAACTGTACTGTGCTGACCAGGTAACGCTCGCTCTCCCGAGTGTTGCAGCCGCTGAGGGGCAGGGTCCACACACCTGCTCTCTTGACCCTGGGACCATCTTTCTGCCTGCCGCATGTGGTGAGGGGCAAGGGGGAGGAGGCAGCTCTCCCTCACCCAAACCACTAAATGGCAGAGAAGTGGCAGGGCCAGCTCTCTCATGCTCGTGGCCTTGAACCAGCTTATCCTGAAACCAGGGCCAGCCCTACTTACTGTGCTTCCTAGGCAAGGGGTGGGGCCTACTCTCCCCGGTACTGCAACTGGTAAAGGCTGGGGCCAGCTCTGTACATCCTCCAGACTTCAACATGGTCCTAGGTTGAAGTCTAGACCAAGACAAGTGCCAGCAGTAATAGACTCCCACGGCTGTAGGGCCACAGACCCAGACATGCCCGTTGGTGGTAGCAAAGGCTACGACCTCACTATGGCTTTAGGCAGTATAGCTGGCTACTCATGTCAGGCTGTTCCTCACTACCCTTGAGTTTCCAGCTCTGCCTCTCTTCATTGTGCTCACATCTTTCTGCTTCTCTTTCTCTTCCATCTCTCCACCACTTGTTTGGTCATCTAAGCGGTGCCTGGTGCCTCTGGGTGTCTAGCATAATCTCAAGAATGCTATGCCCATCCCATGTCTTGCCATATGCCACTGGGCAGGAGCTATCTCTGGTGCATCTTCCTGCCTAGGCCTGGTGCCACCAAACTGGGTGCGGGGTCGTCTTCACACTGTGTGAAGCTAGGGGTCATCTATGGTGTGGTCAAGAAAAGCAATTCTTACCACAGAGTCTGATAGAAGTTTCTCAACAGGTTAGAATCAAGAATTCCAATACAATTAGCATTTGTTTTGAAGATTGCCTACCTAGAAACATTGCCTAGCCACAAGAGGAGATGCACCTAGACCTGCTGCAACTTGATGTGACTGCAGCAGGTTGTTCTGAGCCTTTCCTGAGGAGAGGGGAAAGATGAGATTGGAGTTGGAGGGACTGACAGGTTGGGAAGAATGAGAGGGTTGAGGACAAGGGATGTGTGTGTAGTGGTGAATCCCTGGCTCACTTGTAATTCTATCCTTGGAATGGAGACAGTAGGCCCCTAGTGAGATTATCTTCTTGCTGAGGTGGTAAAACGCCCATTTACACACATAAAATTCTTTGATAAAAATGAGGGATATGGTATCCCCCAGGGAGGTGATCTAAAAATAGAAACAATTTTAGATAGGCAGAGCTGGGGTTGGGAAAGGGGCCTCTGAGAACCATTCTGGGCAAGAAACGGTGGCAGGACTTTGCAGAAGTCTACGAAGCTGGATTTTATAAGACGTGCAGGGTTTCGTGGCCATGGTGAGTATTTATGGATCTCCTTAGTACATGGTCTCATTGTATGTTTTGCCCAGTTTGCTACCAGTTATTAAATCCATAATAATATTACTCAGAAAAGAATTTTCCTGGCTCTGCTAAAGGCCAACTTGTCATCTAGCCTTCTATTATTATAAATAAAGATTATAACAATAATCCTGCCACTTCAACAGCTGCACTAGACTGTTTACTAAGGAATTTCATTGCATCTCTCAGGTTCTTGTCGCAGTAGTATGAAACAATTCGAAATACATTTGTTTCAATGCCTTAGTCTTTTCAGATACTGGCAGCCTTAACATACTGTGCTCGCTACATGTTTCGATTTCTCTGCTTGATATTCTGCCTACCTGCTCTTGTTTGCCATAAACAGCATCAGAGATGGCTTGATGTCTCCATGCGCCCTCTATAGAGAAGCTAAGTGATCATAGAGGCATCAGCCTGTCCAAGGCCACACACATTTCTTAAGCTTCTAGGGTATCTAGATATGTAGTGGGTTATGTGCTAACAGGAAGGCAGAAGGAAAAAAAACATAGTACTGACACCACCCCTCAGCCCAGTTATCTCAACACTGTAGAACAGTAGACAACTCAGTGCGACCTAAGTCAGATGGTGTCTTAGTCAGGGTTCTATTCCTGCGTAAAACATCATGACCAAGAAGCAAGTTTGGAAGGAAAAGGTTTTTCGGCTTACACTTACACATTGCTATCATCAACAAAGGAAGTCAGGGCTGGAACTCACACAAGGCAGGAACCTGGAGGCAGGAGCTCATGCAGAGGCCATGGAGGGGTGCTGCTTACTGGATTGCTTCCCCTGGACTGCTGAGCTTTCCTTCTAATAGATCCCAGCTATTGCTCTCATCTTATAACAAATACAGGTGGTTTGGGATTAGGATGAACTCAGAGCAAAGTGGTTAAAAACTGGTTTTAAAACATTGGTCATTGAATTTGACCCTTTGGTTTTTTTATATCTAAAAAACACAAAATGACTTGTCCGATTAAACTATTAGAGTCTGTAGGTGTATCTCTCACCGAACAGCGCAGCATTCTAAAGCAGCAATTCAACCAGCAACTACTTATCACACCATCATGTGTGGACCAGGCATCCAGGCAGGATACTGAGTGAAAGACCTTGTTAGTGTCAGTGATGCCTTTAAGAGTAGCAGTCAGGAAAGCAGCTAGAGACCACAGGTCTCTGGAATCTAGCATGCTGTTCTGTATTTAACTCTCTTAACATAACATGTGGGTCCCATAGCTCTTCACATGTGAAAAATGAGCCCGTGGGCTAATTCCCACAAACTCAGATGGCTGGTAGGAAATTTGTTTTTAGGATGCATTTTTAGAAGTTCTTGCTAATCTGGTTTATTATCTGCTATTCTGGTGGTTTGTAAATTGTTTTTGTTTTTGTTTTTGTTTTGCCTGTTTAGGCAAATGTTTTATTTATTTATTTATTTTAGAATCTGCTGAATGCTGTGTCTCATCTCCTAAGAAAGATGGTTTTGTGCTAGAGTGTTAAATAGAGCGCAGAGCATTCGCGGGCAAAGGCCTCCTATGAAGGCATCTGTGGACCCTAGCTGAGGACCAGGTTGTATTATGGTCTAACAGGTTCTCTCCCACTGTAATTCTGCCCTGAATCTTGATTGACACCTCTCACTTATTTTACCAAGCGAAATGAAATGAAGTAGTGAAACTTAGGTAGGTCAGAATTTTACTTACTTTGCCAATGACATGAGAATTTTTCTTTCTCTAAACTAGGCAACAATTGAATGGATTTTTCTCTTTAATTTTTACTAAAATATTTTTGTTAATTCTTTTGACATTTCAAACCTGTTTATAATATGTTTTGATCATATTCATCACCCATTCCTTCCCCAAACCCTTTCTAGATCTACTCTCAATCCTAACTTTAGGTCCTTTTTTTCTTTTTTTAACTACCCAGAGAGTTCAATTTGTACTGTGTGTATTCACACCAATGTGGGGCTATCCACTAGAGCCTAGTCCACCTATGAGAGCCTATATCCTTAAAGAAAACCTATTGTTCCTCCCCTAGTAGCCACCAATTTTCAATCAACCCCAGCTAAAGGATACAGCCTTTCCCTTAAAGACTATTTATAGCTTTTGTGCTCTTCACAATGTAAGGCAATAGCAGCAGCTCTCTTGAAGTTTAACGTATTAGCAATGCTTCTTATCACATTCTTAACTCTAGGTCATTCACAGAACTATAAATCAATCTTTGATTTATAGTGCCTGCTGATATCTTTAGTGTAAATATTCCTACCAGCATAATTGGAAAGTACCAACATGATGTCATTGATTAGACACGGGGTTGCCAAGAGATGGGTCAAGTTATGCTTTCATGAAGTGTTTATAGACACGGCCTTGAGGCCATTGGTAATCACAAGACCTAATAGGCAAGAATTGAGACTTTTTGTATATTTTATTATTTTTATTTAAAACATGATTTGTTTAATTTTATATTCATATGGTTTATTTATTTGTTTCAGTTTTTCAAGATAAGGTTTCTGTGTAGCTCTGGCTGTCCTGGAACTCATTCTGTAGACCAAACTGGCTTTGAACTCAAGAACTCCACCTGCCTTTGGCTCTGGAGTGCTCGCATTAAAGGTATGTGCCACCATGCTCAGCTTCTCTGATGTATTTTTTTCTTAAGATGTATATATTTTTATTTTATGTGCATGATTATTTTGTCTGCATCTGTCTGTGCACCATGTGTGTACCTGGTGCCCATATCAGATCCCTGGAACCCAAGTCACCGATGATTATGAGATGCATGCATGTGCTGGGAACCTAGCCTAGGTCCTCTGCAAGAGTACCCAGTGCTCTTAACCACAGAGCCATATCTCCAGCCCTAGGTTTAAGTTTTAATTAACAACTGACAGAAGACATTGGATAACAACAACCCCTTTTGAACCAGGTTTACATACACTGGCTCCAGAACACACCGATAAGGAACATTTATCTGTTTAATATTGTCTCATTACCCATAATGCTTTTGAGAGGCTGGGTTTTCCCAGGTCCCAGAAACCTAGTCAGTTCTCCAAAAGGAAAGATACCAGGTGCATGTGACCTTCAGAACAAATCGATTCTGTCCTCACTTCCCTTAGGTAGTCATGTTTCCTGTTAAAAGGTAACCAAGAATGTTTGCTCTTATAGATTCTCCCACATATATGCATATAATATATATGTATGTACACATATACCATATATATGTATATATGGCATTATATACATTATATACATGTATTATACAATTGCATTATACATGATACAAAATACAAATGTATATACATTATACAAATTTCAACAATGTTCATTTGGGAAAGAAGAGAGAAATAACGGATGTTTGCAAAATGGAAAATAATTTGTTTTTAATAAAATAGTTCATTTTCTTTTTTAGTTTTTAGATAGACTAAAAGTCCTTACATGGCCTACAAAATCTGATTTTATGCTGTGCTCTCCTACAACATCAGAATCATATCCTCCAGCGACCATATTTAAAGAAAAAGTGGGCTTTTAATTGTAATTAGGTGTCTTCTGACATAAAGATTCTCTTGGATTAACCAGGGTGCATGTGATCATATTGGTTTTTTTTTTCTTTTTGGTAAGAAAAGGAAAAGGCGAGGGGTGGGGGGGGGAGACAGTGCAATTGTAATAAAAACTGCATGGTACTACTACAGCGACAAACAGGTAGATCAATGGAATAGGATTGAAGACCCAGAAATGAATCCATATACTTATGGTCACCTGATCTTTGACAAGGAAGCTAAAACCATCCAGTGGAAAAAAGACAGCATTTTCAACAAATGGTGTTGGCACAACTGGCAGTTATGTAGAAGAATGGGAATTGATCTATTCTTATCTCCTTTTCAAGTCTAAGTGGTTTAAGGAACTCCACATAAAACCAGAGACACTGAAACTTATAGAGGAGAAAGTGGGGAAAAGCCTGGAAGATATGATCAAGAATTGACAAATGGGACCTCATAAAGTTGCAAAGCTTCTGTAAGGCAAAAGATACTGTTAATAAGACAAAAAGGCCACCAATAGATTGGGAAAGGATCTTTACCAATCCTAAATCAGACAGGGGACTAATATCCAATATATATAAAGAACTCAAGAAGGTGGAGTCCAGAAAATCAAATAACCCCATTAAAAAATGGGGCACAGAGTTAAACAAAGAATTCTCAACTAAGGAATACCGCATGGCTGAGAAGCACCTGAAAAAATGTTCAACATCCTTAAACATCAGGGAAATGCAAATCAAAACAACCCTGAGATTCTACCTCACACCAGTCAGAATGGCTAAGATCAAAAATTCAGGTGACAGTAAATGCTGGCGAGGATGTGGAGAAAGAGGAACACTCCTCCATTGATGGTGGGATTGCAAGCTTGTACAACCACTCTGGAAATCAGTCTGGTGGTTCCTCAGAAAACTGGACATAGTACTACTGGAGGATTCCTCAATACCTCTCCTGGGCATATACCCAGAAGATGTTCCCACTGGTAATAAGGACACATGCTCCACTATGTTCATAGCAGCCTTATTTATAATAGCCAGAAGCTGGATATTCTCTTTATCACTAGGCCATCTCTCTAGCCCACACCAGCTTCATTCTTTATTCTTTTGCTTGAGACAATCCAGTTGCCCCAGCTTCAGGAGATTAAACTGCTTGAGGCCAGGCAGGTGACTTTTAAAGACTAACTGAGGGAGTAGAGAAGCTGTTATACATTTAAAGTGACTTTTGTCTCAGAGAAGAGTAACTTACAAGAAATTGCTAAAATTGCCAAGTCATCCTTCCCCTCCCATTGAAGGTGACCTACAGTGAACTTTGCCTTGAATTGCTCTATGTTTTCCATCCTGAGGGATTCTTTTTTTTTTTTTTTAAGTTAACATGTGATGTATGGGAAGATCCGATCTCAAACTGAGCATGTTCAGGACTATGCCCACCTCCACACAAGTTGATGTGTTTCTCAAGTAAAAGCCCTGTTCTTTCTTTGTCCAGGAAGACGCATTTTTGGGAATGATCACTGCTGCTGGCTTTATTTTCTGCATCGAAGCCTTTCTTCACTTATGTTTATATTGTCGGTTTTGTTCTCACCACTGGGTGAGCCCATTATGCTATAAAAGACTATTATTCCTTCCACTGGATGGTTTGTAATTCTTATAGAAAATCTGTTGCCCAGTCTACTGGCTAGTTTTGTGTCAACTTGACACAGCTGGGGTTATCACAGAGAAAGGAGCTTCAGTTGGGGAAGTACCTCCATGAGATATAGCTGTGGGGTATTTTCTCAATTAGTGATCAAGGGGGAAAGGCCCTTTGTGGGTGGGACCATCTTTGGGCTGGTAGTCTTGGGTTTTATAAGAGAGCAGGCTGAGCAAGCCAGGGGAAGCAAGCCAGTAAAGAACACTCCATGGCCTCTGCATCAGCTCCTGATTTCTGGCCTGCTTGAGTTCCAGTCCTGACTTCCCTTGGTGATGAACAGCAGTATGGAAGTGTAAGCCGAATAAATCCTTTCCTCCCCAACTTGCTTCTTGGTCATGATGTTTTGTCCAGGAATAGAAACCCTGACTAAGAGACCCAGGTATATATATGTGGGTCTATTATTGGCTCTTAGATCTATTGCGTTGATCTGTATTTTCACCCTGCTGTTGTCTCGTACTAAATTCTAAAATCAGGAAGTGTGAGCAGGAAGTGTGAACAGGAAGTGTGAGCTTGCTTACTTTGCTCCTTTTTGAGATCATTTTAGCATTTTAGGACCTTTACATTTTCATATGAATTTTAGAATCTGCTTGTGAATAAGATGATAGCTGGGACCACAAGAAAATTTTATCACACTTATACATGACATCTAATAAATATTTCCATTTTAATACCTGTTACCTTTTCTGATCTATAAACCTGCAGTTTTGTCATTATATATTACTAAGCCTTTTAAAATTTCTCTTAATAATGTCTTAGTAGTCCCAATATTCACTCATTGCTTTCTTCTTTTTTTTTTCCTCGTTCCGGTCAACCCTCGCTCGCGTGGGGACCACCCAGTGCCCCTCTGCCCACTGCCCTCTCTTCCCTTCCTCTCTGGGCCGAGTGCCACCCCAGGGCCCCTATTCTGTTCTCAGCTCCTCTGTCGTGTCCAGCGTAGGATGCTGGAGGCTAAGAACCTGGTACCAGGGAGGGCTGCCCCTTGTCTACCACCTGCTGTGTGGGGTCAGTGGCTTAACACAGCCAGACACCCATCTGGGGCCACATGGAAAGCTTGTGCAGTCCTCCCACATCCGCCCACCCAGGACACCGGAACTCTGGCGTGATGCGGGTTCTCTCCCACTCCTCTCTTTCCCACACACCCATGGCCCCACATATGCCCAGGTATTGAACTTGATTGATAAACTGTGCCATTCATGCTAATCCTTCTTACAGAAAGTATCATCTAACAGGAACGATTCTGCTGTCATGAATGTGATAGAAGATTCCATCTAAACTCTCACATATTTTCATCATGGGCAGAGGCATCCAATGTATGTTCTATGTGGTGTTAGAATGCACCCCTGGACTTGCAATCATTTTTGAGATAATTGGTTCCACAACTCACATAAAATGTTCTATATGTCTGAAGGAATATTCATAATTAGTGTGTTAGGTATCCTGAAGACATCTAAGAGCTTTTATTTGGATATCAAAGTGCTAAGTCTACAGTGTCATGTACACTCTGATTCGGCCTGTAGGATCTCTATCCTCCGTGTTTGACACTGCCTTTCATGATGTTGGCATGCATAGAGGTTGAAAAAAAAATGTTAAAGATATTACACTATTAAAACAACACAGCATAAACATCTTTCTTCTCCTTCTCCTCCTCCTCCTTGCCCTTCCTTCCTTCCTTCCTTCCTTCCTTCCTTCCTTCCTTCCTTCCTTCCTTCCTTCCTTCCCTCCCTTCCTCTTCCTCTTCCTCTTCCTCCTCCTCTTCTTCCTCTCTCTCTCTCTCTCTCTCTCTCTCTCTCTCTCTCTCTCCCCATTTTTTAAAGTTCTTCTCTCATTTATTACATCCTGACCACAGTTTCCTCTCCCTCCCTTCCCTCCAGCCTCTTCAGCCTCTTCCCCCTCCCCCAGGTTATCTCTCTTCCCCTCTCTTCCAGATCCACTCCCTTTCCTCCACTCTCCCCTCAGAAGAAAGCAGGTCTCCCAGGGACATCAACCAAACACTTCATAACAAGCTACAGTAAGACCAGGCACATACCATCACATCAAGGCTGGACAAGGCAACCCAGCAGGATTAAAAGGCTCCCACAAGTAGGGAAAAGACTCAGGGAGAGCCCCGGCTTACACTGTAAGGATTTCCACAAGAACATTAAGCTACTCAGCCTAACATATATGTAGAGGATCTAGGTCAGACCCCTACAAGTTCCCTGATCTTTCCAGTTCCCATGAGTTTTGGTCAGTTGATTGGTTGTATTCTTGGGATGTATCCCTGACCCTTCTGGCTCCTCCAATCCTTCCTCCCCCTCCTCCACAGGACTCCTCTGACTTGTGCCAAATGTTTGGCTGAGATTCTCTGCATCTGTTCCCATCAGTTTCTGGATGAAGTCTCTCTGGTCTCTTTGATGACCATTTTGCTAGTCTCAGGTTCCAGCAAGCTCTGCAGGCAGGACAAATTGTAGGTGGAAGGTTTTGTGGCTGGGTTGGTGTCCCAATCCCTTCTTTCTGACTTCTGCTTTCCATAGTTTTATCTTTTTAACTCCAGTTCAACTCACCCACCTTTTCCAAATAGACTTTCTGAGGGGAGGCACAATATCTCAGTTCCTGTTTTTTCCTTCCTTTTAAGCACACATAGGAGAGAATGCTTCCTAATGCTAATAATATTTGTGGTTGTTACATTCTTGAGAAATCCACTCTAATGACTTAACCAATGTATTTTAAGAACATCTTCTACGTCTTGTTTCCAGGAAGAATTGAGTACACAGGTCAGTTTCAGTTGCTCCCACCATGTATAGAACATAGTGAAATGAAAAATTTATTTTTGTGTATTAAATAAGAGTTCAAAAAGTACTCATGATGATAGTCATTGTTCTTTTATTTATCTTTTCATTGAACAGATAGTAGTGAAAATGTAAATACATTTATTTTGTATTCTTTGAGACTCTAAAATGTGTTACGTGTGTGTGTGTGTGTGTGTGTGTGTGTGTGTGTGTGTGTGTGTACATGCACATGTGTAAACCACAGGACACTTGTGGAGGTCAGAGGGCAACATATAGGCGTCAGTTGTCTCCTGCTACCATGAGGGTCTTAGGATGGAGGTCAGTTAGACTGGATTGGCAGCAAGTGCCTTTACTCTGTAAGCCATCTTGCTGGTTCAAGTCTCCTCTTTTTTTTTTTTGGACGAATGAAAGAGTCACTGCTATCAAATCAACTCGATGCTCATCTGAGAAGGTCAGACAGGCAAACATCCATCTCTCGAAACACAACGGTGGCAACGACACCAGGATGAAATAGCAGCACAGCTTTATTCTAGTTTTCTGGGAACCTTTAACATTTTTAAGTCTTTCATTAGTAATTTACATGAGGCCTTAGGTCACTAATTTGGTATAGTTTCAGCATGTGCAGCACTTTTGTATGAATTAACTAAAGACACCACTCTGAGCAGATGAATTGCCAAAAGGCATTTTCTTCTGAGCATATGAAACACATGAAGCTCTGTGCTAGGCCAGCTTTCTTGTCTACATCCCCGTGACTGTGCAAAGCTGCAAGAGGTACTATGACCCTAATCTTACAACTGCCTGAAACAGAGGGTACCTGGTAAATATCTGTCAAATTAAATTGATCCTCTCTTTACTTCCTTCATCCCTCAAGATGTCAGTATCACTCATCACAGACCACTACCAATGGGTTGCCCATGTCCAGAAGTGTCAAGGATTATTGGATGATCCTTCATTTAAGCCAGTGAATCTTAGAAATGCTAGTTAGAGATGAAGTGGCCTAGTGGATAAAAATCTTGTCATGCAGCTGTGAGCAGCAGGGTTTGGATTCCTTAGCACTCATGTAAAAGCCAGCCAGGTTTGGTGAAAGCAAGAGTCCCTTCCTCAATAAATAGAAAACTATTGGAGAAGTCACCTGGTGTCAACTTTGGGCACACACACACACACACACACACACACACACACACACACTTTTACCCTCACACATACAAAGATGCATATATACATACACATTCATATGCATGTATATACAAAAGAATAAGATTCGTTCTGTTAACAATTTTCCTGTCATTGTGACAAAGTACTCTAGAAAATCAACTTCAAAAGAGACAGGCTTTGTTTGGGCTCCTTGTTTGAGAGGTTTCAGTATGTACTCTTGACTCTGCTGTTTCTAGGTCTGAGGTGAGGCCAAGTATCATAGCAGGAAATATAATGAAACAGGGCTGCATTGGGGAGGCAAAGCAAAAATTTGTGTTTATAACAAAAAATCTCTTCCCCTAAACACATTAAGTCATGAATCTATAACTTAATTGATTTACTAATGAGGCCAGATCACCTCTGAAAGCCCTCACTCACTCTTAAGTATAGCTGCACTGTGGACCAAACCTTTAATATCTGAGCTTTGGAAAAAAGTTAAGATCTAAACCATAATAACCTTACTGGAAAAATGATAGGCTATTGTGCACTGTACCATAGCTACCAAACCTCCCTCTTGTTCTCAGTTTGCTCTATCCAAGCCTAATACATGCTTCCCTAGGGGATGGGCTGTAAGACCATTGCAGAAACAAACATGCTTCTATCTGTTCTGGATCTTTTGCTCTAAAAGAAAACTGTGTTAACAATAGATTTTTGATAGATAATCTCCCTGTAGTCCAGATACATTAAAATGGGGTTAAAGCTGACTAAGGATCTAAGTAAGACCACAAAAGTCAGCAGAGAAGGCTACACGGACAAACTGGAGTTCCCTGGTACTTGTGGACCTATTAGAGTAGAAAGACTAGCTTGACAGACTTAGGATAGACAAAGAAGAGAGAACTTGAAACTAGGAGTTAGGAACAGCATGTTGTAAGACACATGTGGAAAATTCTGTGTAAAAGTAGGTTAGACAGTAAGACCAGTGAAGAGATTCCAAGGCTAGAATATTTATGTATCATCAGCATGTATCCCAACTCTGTTGTGTAATGTATCCCGTCAAAGTCTAGTTTTATAAAAAAAAAATTAAAGACAGGGTCTCAAGTACATATCCTCAAACTTGGTGTATAACTGAGGATAACCCTGAACTTCTGGTCATCCTTTCTCTGCCTCCTGGATACAAGGATGTTATAGATATGTGCCTGGTATATGCAACACTAGGGATCAAATACAAAACTCCATACAGCCTAGGCAAGAACTCTTAACAACTGAGTTACATCTTCTAGCAGATGAGGTAATTTATTATCTCTGCAAGTACTATAAGTTTTCTGGACTTAGCTAGGCTGTTCCCATTCGGTATCCCTCCTGTAGTGGATCAAGATGCCAGCTGAAACTGTAGCCTTCTGAATGCCCACCTGGCTAGAGGTCCAATTTAGCTCAGACTAATAGATGATGCCAGCAATAGGATAGGAGCTCAATGAAGCTTTTGCCTACAGTGCCAACATCTCCTCTTTCCATGTAACTTGGACTGACTGCATACCAAAAGATGTGTTCCAAAGGAATTTCCCCAAGAAAGATATTCTAAGATGCAGAATGAAGAATCTACCAAGCTAGTGATAGGCTGGCCTCAGGCTGAGTCATTTATGTCATGTTCTATTAGTGGAAACACCACCAGTGCCCACACAGAATTGGAGGAGTGGGAAGATAGAATCTAAAACTCTTCATAGTGTTGGCAAGAAAATACTACAAGCACATCAGGAATGGAAGATTCTGTAGAGGCCATCTTTTGGAAATGAAATCTGTCACAGCGTGGGTACTGAAAGATTTTCTTTACTTTTTCTTCATGTGGATGTATGTGTGAGTCCATGTCACATGAGTATAGGTTCCTGCAGAGTTAGGAACAGCATCTGACATCAAAAAGAGATGTCAGACCTTCTGGAGTTGTAGTTAAAGGCTGTTGTGAGATATCCAACCTAGGAACCAAACTTGAGACCTCTGGAAGGGCAAGAAGCAGTCTAAATCATCGAGCCATCTCTTTAGCACCCCAAAGCATAGATATTTAAATGAGCATGAATTATGACAGGAGAGAGAATGAGCAAATTGCTAAATGATACTAGAGACAAAAAGGTCTGTTAAAATCTGAGGCAAGGAAAAATAAGTAGGCAATAAGTATGTTGTATTAGTTTGCTTCCTGCTGCTGAAACAACCAACCAGGACTAAGAGCAACTCGAGGAAGAAAGGGTTTACTTAGCTTGCATTTCCAATTACAAGCCATCATTGAGAGAAGTCAGGGCAGGGCACCTGCAGGTAGAAACTGAAGCAGAGGCCATGGAATAATGCTTCTTCTGACTTGCTCTCCATGGCTTGCTCAGCCTGCTTTCTTATACAACCTCACCTGCCTCACACACATACACAGCACACAGCACACGGTAGCACAGCAGAAAAGGGGGCACAATTCTGAAAATAGTTTAGATAATATTTCAAACCACCTGAATTTGAAGAGGTACAATGTTTGAAAATCATTTGAAGTGTGAACAAACTTTCCATAGCTGTGCCCAGCAGACCACTCTACATAAGTTTTATCATTCAAATGACACCACAGAAGCCTCCATGCAGTTTTGTGAGAAGACACTCCACTGTCAGGATCCCATCAGACATGTTTGTAGGTATTACAGTCCTGGAACAAGGATGCTGCTTCTTTGCATGGTGATTAACTCACTTGCCTACTACCCTTGGCTTGTATGTATACAAGTCCACGCCTACAAGTTGACTCAATTCCTTGTGTTTTACTTGAGTTTTGGTAACTGTTCCTGAAAATCAGTGTTAGTAGGAATATTGGGAACAGTAAATAATTCGTCAGCAAATCCCTAGACTGTAAATTGATCCTTATAGTGAGATTAATTAGGACTTAATTAATCTCATGTAATTAGGACTTCCTCCATGTCTATTGCCACTCTGTTTCTCCAGCAGTGAACAACATGGCCATCTAGAACCACAAGTCAGTATCAACTGCATTTCTCTTCTTAATTAAAAAGTGTTTGTGTGTGTGTGTGTGTGTGTGTGTGTATTTAGGATTGTGTGCTGCTGTCTGTGAGTCCAAGTATACTCCTGCTGCTGTATGCATATGGGAGGGGGTCAGAAGACAACTTTGGGTGCCGGTTCTCACCTTCATCCTTCAGGCTAGCTGGCTTGAGAGTCTCTATGTATCCCACTTACCACATTGCTTTAAGAGTGCTGGATTAGGTACCCAAACAGGTCTTTATGCATGCACCAGAGGCGCTTTACTGAGCCACCACCCCCACCCCTCATGGATAGCAAGCACTTCTAGCAGCCCTCAAGCTGCCAGTTATTCGCATGTCTGTGTCCTAAAACCAACGTGAGTGTATAAACCTGTTCTGGCCACACCTTTGTTTTCTTGCCCATCTCTTTGCTTATTTTGGCTTGTTCCAAAAAGCAAAAGTTATACCTGGGAGGAATTGTGTTTCATGCTTGGGTGGCTCTTTCTATACATAACCTTTATTCACAAGCCTGTAGGGCTTCCCACTCAGATTTACTGTAACCTAATCTCTGATAAGAAGACCGAGGATTCCAAGTGGAGGATTTTTCCCCCATTGGAACTCTGCTGTGGGAAAGCATGTACAATGTCAAGTTCAAGTATTCCTGATTGGAATGAATTAGTATAAGACAGCCACATGAAGTTTGTAGAATGACAATGAGGACAAGACAGTTACTACATTTCTAACACCCAGCCTGCAGGTTCAGTGCTGATGAGATAGATAGGCAGCTTAAGGATCCCCTGAAGTGTGGGTCAGGAGTAACTTATTGGTTATAACCCTGAACTCCAAAAAGATCTAATGAGCAAAATAAAATTTGTCTAGAACATTAGTGACTTAGTGGTTTCTAAGTAATGTCTTAAGAGTTCAGTAGAGATGTTATAAGACCACATTCAAATTGGTTTAAGGCAAGAAGGATTCAAAATATTCAATAGGACTGGTGGTGTAGCTCTGTGGTAAAGAATGTACATAGCATGCTCAAGGCCTCAGGGAAAGTCTGCACATGGTGACACTTATTTACAATCTCAAATCAAAGGAAAGAGAGATGAGGAACATGGATTTGAGGACCAACAGACTGGCCTACTCCAAAACAATAATAAAAGATTTGAAATTTAAAAAAGGAGCATTGTAGAAGGGCAGATATTTTTCTAGCATCATATACAAGACCTCAAGTTTGATCAACCACACCAAGTGGGGAGAAGGAAGAAAAAGAAAAATAATAGACAGCCAACACTTTTAAGGTGTGTGGGAGAAGGTATAGCTATGGAATCAAACAATAAAGACTTATGGATCCTAGGAAGATGTCTGGACTAGATATTGGTGCAGGACTCAGGCTTCTCCACCACGCCTGGCCAGGGGGCACAAGCTATGGTTTGTCTGGATGCACAGTGTCTATCCTGTGGAGTTATGTGCAAACATGTGCATCTCAAAAGAAACTCCTCTGCAGTGCAGTGAGCTTGAAGGTAATCTCTTTCCGCTGCTTCCTTTCCTGTGCCATATCCTCCAGGCTTCTAGGGAGAGAGTTCAATTCTCTTCCTCTAGAATGTCCCAATTGCTGAGTCATCTAGGCCAAGTGACAGAGCTTATTTATCACACACAGTGTAATGACTGGAGAGGCATTCAGTAAGCTTGGCTAGGACTTGGGACACAATGCCAGCTGGCTTTTTCTGTCTCTTCAGCTAGACCTTTGTACATTCCAGGAAGATTCCACCTTACCTCTTTAGCCCTTGTGCTGAAGGACACTTGACTACAGGTCCTCAAAGCTAGAAAAAACAGACCACCCAACAACTTGCAGTTATGCTACTGGAAGTACAGGGGGAAGTGGGCCAACTAATAGTCATGGAATTCACAAGCCACAAGAATTTCATGAGAGCTTGTGTGTTGAACCAATTTTCTGGAGGCAATGCTATATAACTCAGTTGGCTATTCTTAGCTGCAGATCTCATTTGGTCGAAGAATGTCTGCACAAACAATCCTATCCTGTGAAAAAAAGTCTAGTATTAATAGGTAAAAACAGCAACATATGGGCAAAACATGTAGCAGTTCTCTTTGAAACGGGACATTCCATCCTGGAGGAAACTTAGATAGGACTCAGGAAACTCTAAAGAAAGACTTCTTCAGATTCAGGAAGTACAACCTTACAGCTATCAAGAACACCCTGAACCTTAGTGGAGTTGCAAAGCCCCTTGCTCCCCACTATTGATATATGTAGTAAGGACTGAGGAGGAAACAGACTCTCCCACCTGCTGAGCTGCCAGCAAGTCACTCAGAGTCCCAGGGCTGCAGCTTTGATGAGCTGTCACATGCATTAGAGTGTAAGTAAGCCCTCACTCATACTTCTGTAAGTAACCACTAAACTCAGTCATAGCACTAACTTGCTCTGTTGTCAGTTCCTATCTGGACTGAGCACGCATTTGTCTGTTGTTCTGTGTATGTGCATTAGTCTCTAACACAACATGGTAGCTTTGGCTATTGTCTACTCTGACCCCTTGAGACTATCCTACTTTGTAATAAATTCTATGTTCTATATTAACAAGAAAAGAAAGGGAACGAAAGTAGTGAAAATTAAACCCACCCTGCAGACAATTCAGTATAGGAGTAACTAACCTTCAGAGCATAACCTTTCCTGGTTCTTTCAAAACACGGACTCATAAATGTTTTACTTACACGGAGTGAATTAGCAAGATAAAGCAAACTATGTATCTTTCATTTATGCCCTTGGAGCTTGACTAGATGTAAGGGAGCTCGCTCAAATTACTCATATGCTCAGAGTTCCAGTTTTGGGCTCTGAGAGGTCTTAGCTGCAGTTGGTGTCGCATGGTACTCTCTGGAGTTTTATTCATGTGAATTCCTCCAGGTGAGTGCCCCAAGACAGAGTCAGCATGAAAGAGGGACCCCAGTGGAAAGTGAAGTCTACAATAACCTGAGTTTTTAGAACAATATGCCATAACTTATTCAGCATGCTTTTGGTCACAGAGATCTATGAGGGACTACACATATTCAGGTATTGACACTAAGGGTCAGCAGTCATTGGAGCAACTGTGGAAACTGATTCCTGCCCCGGCCCCATTGTTCTGTGTATGTGCATATATGCTTAGTCTCTAGATGGGGTGTCCCATCTAGAGTAGTGTGAGAATAGAAAAAAAAAAAAAAAGATGGGAGATGCAATAAACTTGTTGGTACCCAGAGTGTAGCACTAGCTTATTGGGATGTCTGGACATATGCACTGTCACAGAGCAGAGGAGTTAAGATTACATTGATTCATTTGATTTCCTTAGCTGATCAGGCACACATCTAATGGGAAACTTATTTTACATATATGTCCTAGTGGTTACTCAGTCAAAATTTGTTGTCTGAATCTGGCCTAAGAATAAATCTAATTTCTTCTTTAGAAAGGGCTAAATGATACAAAACGATGACTTAGTATCATGATAAAATGTTCTCAATTTTATTGAAAGCAGATACCATTTCTTTACACACGTGAGTTTTCTTCTTTCAAAAGCCTATTTCGTTGTACTGTTTCATCAGAGTGAGTTGGCTCAGTGAGACAGACAATCATGGATGGAGACGGACACAAAGTTAGCACCACAAATCTACACTGCAGATAACCACAACAGACTTTCCAGTGTTTACAAGCATTCTTACATACCCACACATTATTTACAGCTAATAAATAAATTTAAAGCTAAAGCATCATTGAAATATGTATGCATGTATGTGTATATACTGTAATGAATTAGCAATAATGGGGATGCTGGTGACAAATTATACATATTTTTATTGTTAGAATTGACTCCAAACTTGATGAAATCAGTCACCTTTGTCCTATATTACATAGGCACAACCAGCTTTCTCCTAGCAAGGGCTAACATTCCAGCATATCTGGAACTACTTCTCTAACATATTCCAGTATATCCCTTGACTCTTTCCCTTTCTGAATCACACTGAATGACGGCTACACTTGTGGGGCTTTGCATGTGGGTCGGTGTTCAGATACCCACAAATTTCACAGTTTCTGTTCCCAGCAATAGCCTCTGAGATAGATCTTCTTTATCATTTTATATTAATGAATAGTAAAAGCAATCTGAAAATGTGAGATCTAGTTCATAAATAATTCTTCATTATTGATTTTTTTTTAAGGTAAAACAAAACAGCGGCATAAGCCTGGTACTTTATATAGCTATTATAATTGAGGGCTCTTCTCTTTGCACAGTAATTTACAAGCATCCATATGTGAATTTTCTAGTCATTTCAACTTTTATGAGATTAAAAAAAAATGGTCCTGCTCTAAAACTTGTACTTTGCACAGTGCAGAATTTGAACTTGATCACATCTAAAAGAGAAATTAATGTGGTGTGTTAGAAGTGTGACAGAGGCACGGCGGAGCTGAGTCTCAAATGGAACACTAACTATCGGGTATTGGGCGTTTCAAACTGATGAAAACAAGTAAGAAAAATCTGATAATAAAATTATGGTTCTCAAGCTCCCAGCACTCAGGAAGCTAAGGCAGGAATCCTGGTTGAGAGTTCAAGGCCAGCCTGAAATATATAGTTTAGTTCTAGGCCAGACTTGGTTACAGCATAGGACAAGTGTGACTTTTTTCAAGAAAGCAAAAAAGAGAAGTAAAATCAACCTAGGCATTATTTTCTTTCAGCTCAATTTATGTGTCACCTCAATTACAAGCTCATTTTCCCTCCCTCCCTTCCTTCCTTCCTTCCTTCCTTCCTTCCTTCCTTCCTTCCTTCCTTCCTTCCTCCTCCTCCTCTTCTTCTTCTTCTTCTTTTTTTTTTTTTTTTGGTTTTTCGAGACAGGGTTTCTCTGTATAGCCCTGGCCGTCCTGGAATTCACTCTGTAGACCAGGCTGGCCTCGAACTCAGAAATCAGGCTTGCCTCTGCCTCCCAAGTGCTGGGATTAAAAGCGTGCGCCACCACTGCCCAGTTTACAAGCTCATTTTCAACATCTATCCAGAGAACAATGTTAAAATATATGACAAATATTTAAAAGATGGAAGGATTAAGCCATAAAAATTCAAGTCTATTAAGAATTACTCAGTCTAGGTTTTGTATCTCTGTTGACTTTGTTGTGGTGGGACTAAGGGTCAGGACTTCCTGAATCATGCCTTCCACTGCTGTTGCCAAGTCACACGTTCCTGGTTACTTTTTTTTTTTTTTTTTTGGTGGGGGGATATAACCCAATGGTAAAAAAAAAAAAAAATACTAGTTACAAAGGCCAGGTGTTTCAACTGCTAAAGAAATGGATGCGACTCATGCCACAAAAAACATTGTCTATATTAGACTTCGAGAAAACTTTGAAAAGGTCTCAATTTAAAACCTCAGAGTTCTAATAAAAATAAGAGGCCCTTACTAATTTTAGACCACGACCAAATGGGTTGCATGACAGAGTCTTATATTGTTGGGAACAAATGATTCCTTCTTAAGGGATACAAGACAGCATGTTTCTCCTGCCTGCTGTCTTCTGATGCTGGAAGACCTGCTATGGGCCATTAGATTCCTCACCCTGGGTTAGCCACTGTTTAATATTTGAGACTGTCTTCTGTTTAACTAACAAGATAGAGCTGGGATTAATACGCAGGAAAACCCACTTTCAAACACCCAAACAAGGGTATTATTTTTTTAACTTAAATTTACTTTGTTTTCTTCTGTCTTCAAAGAACTCAGATGCTTTCTTCTCTTGTTGGTTTGTCCAGTGTCTGAGGAAAAACAGAAGAAAGGCTCTTTAATCATCTGCTTTGTCTTTTACAAACCCATCCCCCACCCCCCAGCACTGTCATGAGGAAGCAGTGACATTCAGAACAGAGCTTGTGTGGTGCAGATCATAGATGTGGAAAAGCAGTAGTCTCCTGGGGCAGCAGACACCCTCAGTGCACATATAGAGAGGCCCCCATCTGAGCATCATCTTCAGAAGACCAGGTCATGTGATGACAAAAGTCACAAAGCTTTCCTATGCTCTAAACATAATAGAAAGTCTGCTTCATTCTTTCTTTGTGAGCATTCTGAAAAGTTAACAGGGGACGTTAGACTGAGAGTCTGTGAGTTAAAAACCCTGGAAGAGCACTGGCTGACTCATAATCCTAAATTTAAAATGCATTTCAGGTGATGGCTTTCTATGTATCTGTTGTTTAGAAACCCTATGAACAGACCATAGACACATCATTGGACCTTCTCAGATAATTTCTTAGAAACAGGGCTATCTAAGTACTTCATAAAAATTGAAGATATTTCCTCAATTTTTGGGCTTTTATTCATTAAATGGGCCTTTATTTTATATTCACATAGCTACTTAAAGTTGCAGATGGGCATGGGGGAAGGTAGGTGCATATAAATGTGTTTGTGTGCATATCTAAATTTTTATACTGGAATCCCCTGTTTCAAAGAGGAGGTAAGTATGGAGTTGCCTTGGATCTGATTCCTAAGAGGCAAAGTGCTTACGGTTTAGTGGAAATTTCTCCCCTCAGTTAAGAGTCATTTGCCAGTTTAATGCTGTCTAGCTATTCTCCGTGTCCAATTCTCTGGGGGCACTCACAGTGATGTTTGGGACCCATGTGGCACCTTCTTTTTATTCACTGCCATACCCAATGTTTGTGATGTGAGAACATACAAATTCCATGTATGTATAGTGACAAAGGTTATAAATAAAATTGGTAATCACATGCCAAATGTTACTGATAAGACCTTACTGGTTTTATTTTGCTTTTGTGCGGTTTTCCTCATCTATCCATAGTGAGCACATATAGGTTATATTTAGGTAGATATTTTAAATGATATGCTCATAATGGGTCTTTAATATTCTTTTTTCTGAAGAGGCTAACTTTATTTGGTACTTGTGCTTATAATAATCTAGAAAACAGGATAAAGCAAAAGCAAATTCTTTTTCTATGGCCCAGTGACTCTGTGACCAGCGTCTGTTATTGTTTCTGTGGCACTGCTTCTGTGGCACTATCTAGCATCTTCCTTTAATAGGTGTAACCTATTAGCACTTGGGGTCTGGCAGAGGAGCAAGGGGGAGGGATAAAAACAGCGTATCCTGAGAGCTTGGTAGAGGAGATGGAAGGTCACATGCTTGGTCTCCACTTAGCATTGACGTGCTGGAAAGATTCTGCTGCCAGCTGCCACGGGGATTAGCCCCAGAGGTCACGTAGGACGGACAAGCCTGCAGTTGTTTTGAGATAGGATAACAGTTTCCTGTACTCTTATTCCATTTTCTCCCCATATTTGGGGTTTTGACACAGTTTAGGTCTCCTCTGTGGTCCTGTCCTGGAATCTGTGGCTATTGGAGCAAGAAGGTGACCATGTGGCTACAGCTGATATGAGACACTGGGCTGAACCCACAGCCACAGTGTTCCCTGCCTTTCAGATAACATCTATGTAGCTAACAGACTTGCAGTAGTGGGAAATTAAGAAGTGAGGACTTGTGTGTAATTCAAGAAATAAACGTTATCTTGTGGGCTGGCAAAATGGCTCAGCAGGTAAGAGCACTGACTGCTTTTTGGAAGGTTCTGAGTTCAAATCCCAGCAACCGCATGGTGGCTCACAGTCACCCGTAATGAGATCTGACACCCTTTTCTGGTGCATCTGAAGTCACCTACAGTGTATTTATATATAATAATAAATGAATCTTTAAAAAAAAAAGTTAACTTGTATGTCTGGGATGAAGGTCAGCATAGTGCAAAAAGAAAAGTAGCATTAAGCGGTTAAAAGAGGAAAAAAGCAAGTAAGCATAAGATAAGAAAGAAAGGCTGAGAGAGAAGCCCTAAAGATAGCGACCACAAGAGCTGCAGGGCAAAGAGCTAGGTGGAGGCCACTTCAAGAAGATGCTTAAAAAGCGGTGCTTCAGGATGCTTAAAAAGCGGTGCTTCAGGATGCTCACCAGCCGGACTTCTTCAGAGACTTGTCATGGCATTTCACAAACACTGCCGAGTCCTTTCCCTTCTGCAGTTGAGATACTTTCTCCCTAGCACAGAAGATGACCCTGTGGAAGAAAGAAGATGTAAGCATGCCACATGGAACAATTAGAACAACTGTTCAAAATGGGTCAAGACCAATCACATCCTATGTAATCACGTTAGTTAACTGTGGTGTGTGGTCATATTTCCAACAGTTAAGGGTGCCATGTGGATCACATCTCACTCAGAAGGTCTGACCAGCAGAGCCTCTTAGTATTGCTGTAGGAGATTTAGGGAGTCAGCCTTCAACTGCTTTGGGAACAAAGGTTATGTAGAATTTTTCTATTCATAGCATTTCTAAAAGTTTTTGTCTAAAAATAAATGACTACTACTACTACTAATAATAAAATTTCTCAATTCTAGTTTAAAGAGTTGTTCCTATCAATGGTATGGTCACAAAATCCCTGGACAAGTATGTAAACATTTCAATTCTATGGGGGCTTGGGGCTCTTTATGCAAATTATTTGTTCTATAATTTGTAACTATTTTTTACTTGCAAGAAATAGTCCTAGATGAATACATAGATTGCCTACTTCTGATCCTAGCTTTCGTTCCAAATACTTGTGACCAGCTCAGGGCTTACATGTGCCTTACTTGAAATGCAGAAATTTTACAGGCTGAGCATCTCCTTCCCCAAAATATAAATTCCCAGATGTTCCAAAATGATGGCACATGTGGGAAGTTTTACACCATGATCTGAGGTGATAGATGGTAGTCAAAATGCACAGTCACTGAAAAGGTTCAATTACCTTCAGACTGTGTGCATAAGAGGACTGTGAAATACTTATCTCCTATATATCTCATTATATTTGTGCAACTATTCTAAGATCTAAATAAATAAAAAAAAAAGTCCAAACGTTTCCATTCTCAATTGTGTAAGGGTGATTGGTACTCAACAAGTTCCTCAGTGTGACCAGGAAAGAGTACTCCTGAACTGTTTCTCAATAATTAACTAGGTCCCACAGGACTGGAAGGAGGGTTCCTACTTTTTCTGCGTCTCTCCGGCTTTCACTCGGATCCTCTCGATGACGAAGCTGGGGCTGCTCCACCAGTCAGGCCAGCTGAAGTAGGAGTCGCTTATCCACTTAAGCTTCATCATCAGCAATTCTCCGATGTCCACCTCCGTGTAAATCAAGAAGGAGTAGGTTCTATTTGGGGAAACCTCGGGCCTGGGTGAAAATTCCACAGAGTTGGTTACTTCTGGAAATCGGCCTTTTCTCCTCACTAAATGTTAATAGCTTTATCGTTTGGATGATATTTTTAAAATGCAAAACATGTCCAAGATGAATGTCAGCAGCATTTGGCTGCTTAAGATCCTGCACCCCCTTTTCCTCCTAGCACTATAAGTGGGTACAGTTCTTAAGGGAAAAAGACCACTAGCCAGTTTTCAATTCCTATATTCCTTTTTAATATATACATGTGTTCCCTTGACTCTAAGGTATATATTCAGTCCTCTTCTTCACTCTATGTTCACCATGTTTACCTACTTTTCAAGAACTCTAATTTTTAGAATCTGTATTGATTTTATTGACATGATGAACCATAACTCACATGACCTTTGCCTCAATGTTAATTAACACTCAGTTTGTGGTATATATTCCATGATAATGAGTATGACACACTTCAATTTTTAAAAACATTCTATTGAGTATTTCTTCAGGATACATTGTAAAAGAAACCTATGCCTTGTAACCATAGTTATGGAAAATTATTTCCTTGCTGTCTTTGTTGCATGGAAAGTTCTTGCAACCAATGATACAACCAGTAGATGTATGTTCTGCTCAGTTACTTTATAGTCACTGTGTACTTTACAACATGTGTTCATTTAGGAATTGTTAAAAGGTATCATGAAATTTTCTCTAATCAAAACTGAGTAATACTTTGCCATGTGCATTTTACTTCTGCTATCTTCTATATCTATCTATCTAACTATCTATCTATCTATCTATCTATCTATCTATCTATCTATCTTAGTAAACTGACTTCCTGCTACAATTTTTTTTTTTGTGACACCGGGACCACATCCAAATGATAGGTAAGTGCTCTACCTCCCAGCCATATCCCTACTTCATAATGTTAACTCTTTGGGGGGGAACTTATCTACTTTATCTATTTTCTTTTAAAAAAAAAAAGACCTGAAATATCGAAGGAAAATACAAAGTATAGAGTAAACAAGTATAAAAGAGATTAGAAAGCAGTGATATAAAATGGTACAAAATCTCCATTTTTAAATTTTAAATTCTTTTTCTACTTTTGGTATTTTGAAACAGGGTCTCTTTACATAGACCAGGCTGGCCTTAAACTCACAGAAATCTAACTATCTATGCCTCCTAAGTGTTGGGATTTTAAGGCTTTGATCTAATTCCTTTAAACTAGAATTTCTTTTCATGGGGAGGTCAGGAGTAGTGTGTACTCTGTTTCCCAGATCCAGGGTTCTGGCAAGGAGCAAGGCTGTGACCTAAGCCACAGTTTGGAGACAGGCCCAGAGATACTCACAGGGTGAAGGGGATGTTCTCACTCTCGGCCACTGTGCCGTACAGAGAAATCTCGAAGGCCTGGTTGAGTTGCTTGCCATTCTCAGTCCCAGAAAAGTGAATCTTGACTTGGTAATGGAACACTGTAGGGAAGGATATTGGCACAAGGCATGTCAGTCTTCACAGAAACATTATAGTTCCCAAACCATCAAGCAGTTCAGACACATAGAACATGTCTTCTAAGCACCCAAACAACAAGTGCACATGCTATGCCATCTGAAATGACTTGGAAACAGTTGCTGTTGAAAGTAGTGTAGACCTTATGTGCTTTTCAGTGTGGCCATAGTGCATGGGAGAAACTTGTATCTGAACTGCCAACCTGGAAGGGACCTCCAAACACACCTAGAAAGCTCTCTGTGGCCTCCCCTTACCTTGGCCACCTTATATTTCTACAGCTGTGCCAAACATATTTGGTATTTGCTACTGTGTTACTGTTTCTGTGGGTGGCCTTGTTTCTTCCCATTTCCTGGGTCCATTGTGCCACCCCACCCCTTCTCATTCTGTTCTTTCACCATCCACACAGTGAGCGTGTGACACATACAGTACAGTGAATTACTGTGAACCACCAGAAAAGCCCTGAGGTACAAAGCCAGGTCCCAAACTGTCCTGACTTAGGAAATACACCAGGAAGCAGGAACTTGAACTTCTGTATCTCTTCCCTGCTCTTTCCCACTTATCTGCCAAAACCCCGAGTCTAATAACAGTTTCTGTGACCAAGATGGGGGTCATTCTTTTTTTGTTTGTTTGTTTTTGAGACAGGGTTTCTCTGTGTAGTCCTGGCTGTCCTGGAACTCACTCTGTAGACCAGGCTAGCCTTGAACTCAGAAATCTGCCTGCCTCTGCCTTCGGAGTGCTGGGATCAAAGGTGTGCGCCACCACGCCCAGCCCTTAAGATTTCTTTTCTTTTCTTTTTTTTTTTTTGATGGGGGTCATTCTGATGGTGACTTTCTGTAACCCAAGATTCCTGTGCATATTTTTTATTACACTGATATCTATTAAATGGAATTTCTCTTAAGATGAGACCTTAACTCTAATGGCAGAGAAGGTGTCAAAACTGGATTTTGATGTTACTTTGGATATTTATTTTCATAAAAAATTTTCAGTACATTTTATTGTGGTTTCTTGTAATTCTCTATTTAATTTAGCTATTTGTTTTGTTTTAAGTGATGGTGTGTGTGTGTGTGTATGTGCGTCCAGCTTGCCTCAAACTCATTATATAGTTGAAGACATCCTTGAATTCCTGATTTCCTGCCTGTACCTCTCAAGGGCTGGGTATTATAGGTATGCATAACTATGCCAATCTTGTTAGCTCGTTTTATAATGAAAGTAAATAGCTAGGTAACCAAAAACAAACAAACAAACAAACAAGCAAGCAAACAAAAAACCCACAAAGCAACCAAACCCCATGATTATTCAAATGTAAAGATAAATCATCTTGTGTCTAAGGCAGTGATGTAGGTCACCCCAGGAGAGGCTTGTGCTAGGGGTTGTCTATGTGTTTCTAGGAAGTCCAGACAGAAGCCTGGGTGACTGTGTGTAAGCCACCCCCTGTTTTTAGAGTATGGACTCTTCCATACTCTAACACCTGGTTCTAGAGTTAGAGAAAATGAGTGTTATCTCAAAGATTTTTTTGCATACCATATGCTCCAGTATCTGGGCCACCTGGCATGTCTACAGACATATTTTCTCTAGGGAAGCTATGTAATAAGTGCCCTTCCCTTAGGCTTCAACCAGGACTCTGCCAAAGGCAATCTGTCCAAAATCAGTCTCTAACACCAAATGTATCTTACAATACAACCTTCCCCCCCCCCATGTATATCTTTTGGTCTTTTTCTAAGCAAGAGTCCAAGCTTTAAGTTTGAAATGAGTTGATGGCCAGATGGACTTGGCATTCTTGCTTCCCTAGTGTGCTGGCTAGTTTAAGTCAACCTGACACAAGCTACAGTCATCTTAGAGGAGAAAACCCAATTGAGAAAATGCTTCCATAAGATCAGTCTGCAGGCAAGTCTGTAGAGTATTTTCTTAATTAATGATTGATGAGGAAGGGCCTAGCCTATTGTGGGTGGTGCTACCTCTAGGCTGGTGGTTCTGGGCTCTAGAAGAAAGCAGGCTGAGTAAGCCATAAGTGTAAGCCATTAAGCAGTACACCTCTGCAGCATCTCCTGTCTCAAGGTTCCTGCCCTGCTTGAGTTCCAGCCCTAACTTTCTCTGATGATGAACAGTGATGTGGAAATTTAAGCAGAATAAACTCTTTGCTCCCCAAGTTTCTTTGGTCATGGTATTTCATCTCAGCAATAGAAACCCCAACTAAGACACCTGGAAAATTTGAACATTGGTGGTTCTTGACTTCATGAAAAGCAAATTTTCAAAGTGATAAATGTTCTATGAAGTTCCAGAGAGTAATTTAGCCTTTGTGGGCTATGTGGTCTTTGTCTCAATCACTTGAGCCTGCCTTTGTGGCAGTGTTAGATATTATGAAAATTAACATGTCTGACCATGTTCTCATAAAACTAATAAAACTTTATTAGTTTTATTATTATTTATTATTATTTTACAAAAGTAAGTAGTAGACTGCATTGGACCAAAGGACTAGAGTTTATAATCTCAAAGTGATGGTTTCAAATTAGCTCTATCCCAGTAGTGATGGCTGGTTACAGCTACAGAAAAGGCTGGCTGCAAATTCAAGGCTGAGCACTTGGGGTCTTGCTGGTGTGGGAATCAAGACCTAGATGAAGTGGACTAGTGAAAATGCTTCTGTATTAACAGAGGCACAAGTGAGGCTTCAAGACTTAGTAACATTACTTCATTAACTATTCTAATAGGCAGGCTTGGCCCATGATAACAGAGATGGCACTAAGCAATTTCCCCTCCTTCCCACAGCGTCCAGTTTACCTTTGTAGGGCATCTGAGAGCGAGTCTTCAGGTACATCTTGCTGCTTCTCTTGGCTCTGACTTTGTTGATCTCATAGCCCAGATTGTTACAGCGATTCTTTCTACAACTCAGGCAGAGCCCTTTCTCAAAGGCTTCCTTGGAGTTGCACCTGTATGCCTTGCTGGGGTTTTCTTCATTCAGCAGGGAGTCAATAAAGAGATGAATGGAGCGCTCATGCGAGCACTTTACCAGCTGGTCCACATCTGGGCAAAGAGACATGAGAAATTGCAGTTCTCCAGAAATTGCCTTGCACAAGGGTAGACTTGGGCTTTTTAGGATGTGTTCTTGGTGGCAGCTTCTCACTTCCCTCCTTAACTGTCAAGCTGACCATGAAAAGTTGACAAGAACTTTTGGCCCCTGCCATTTTATATTTACGAATATTTATAAAGCCATAATAGACAACACCTGAGGGAGAAGTTGTTTTCCCTCCAGCTTAAGAGAAACTTCCCTTTACTGAAAATATCTACCACTTTTGGTAGACATTAAGGTGCTCCTAAAAGCATAGTTCTAGAAACCATACCATAAAGGGGAATAATTGTTAAATTAGTAGAGAGGTCAGAGGACAAATTTGGTCCTTGTCTGACATAATGTCTCTTCTTTGTGTCTAGGCTAGCTATCCTGTAAGCTTCTAGGGAGTCTCCGCTCTGCCACCCACCACACTGTAGGACTGTTGGGATTACAAACATTGGTGTATCTGGCTTTTATGTGGGCTCTGTGATCTAAATTTAGGTACTTACACATGCATGGCAAGTGCTTTACCCACTGAACCATCTTCTCTCCCCACAAGTGTGTATACTGAAACCACATATTGTAGAGATAGGGAACAGGATACAAGGTCATTGAGACCTAAGCCTCTAAACTCACATTTAAGTGACTCGTAGTGGTGTATTTAAGTTACTCACCTCCGAGTCCTCTCTCTGCAATCACACGAATGGCTTCTCCAATGTTGCATCCTGGCTGGAAAGTGCCTCCATTGGGATAAATGTCAACATGCCCTACTGGCTTCTGGATCCCAATACTTCGACCAGGTGACCCTCTGGTAAATGTGTGTAAGACATCTACAAAATCAGCGTCATCAGGAGAAAGGCGACTGGGCGCTTCTGCATACTCAAAGTTAGGCCCAGCTGGATCCAAGCCTTAGGGGGAAAGAAAGGAGTCCCGTGGATTTTTAAAGTCTGCAGTACATTTAATCCTTGCATCAGCATCTGCTGTTCTGAGTGTTATTGGAAGTCTTTTAAATTCCTATCAGCTGATAGTCTTCAGAGTTGGATCTTTCAGTGACTAAGAGTCAAAAAAGTAGGCATAGTTCTTCTAAAACCTGGAATCTCTCTTGTTCTCTTTCATTCCCTCTCATCCTCCAAGGCTAGCCTCAAACTCTTGATGCCCCTGCCAAAAATTCCACAGTGCTTTGATTACAGATGTGTGCCAATGAAGCCCACACATTTGAGTTTCCCCACCCTCCATTTTTCTCCAGATGCTCCTGTTACTAGGATGGCTTTAAACATACAGCATAGCTGCCAATGGCTTTGAACTTGCTCCCTACCATGTTAGTGTTACAAGCATGCACCATCAGGCCTAGCATGCATCTCTCACTGGCCACTCTACAGAGATTTTTCACACCTAATGGCCTGATGTGCTCTTGTAGGTTATTTCTGAATCTGAGAAGACCATTAATCACTGATCAATTCCTTTCTCCTTCTCTCAACATCAAACCATTTATAGCCACTTCCTAGATGATTCTCTTATTCCAAAGCTCTCTAGAATCAGTCCTTGTCAGGCTCCTTGGTGCTATGCGAGAGGGAGATGGCTATGGAACAGAGGAAGGTGAGAACTCTTTCTCACAGGAATGTGTGGGTCTCTGTGCTTAACACTATTGTCTACTCATGTGCCACAGCCAGGGGGAAAGCTAGAGCTCAAACAAGAGGTGATGGATATTGGGCACAAGCCCCCAATACCATGCACCCGGGTATCTAGCAGAAGCAGCTCGGATTCTCTCTCAGAATGATGGTCATGTTGCTTCTAGTGATAAATGAACAAAACAACAAAATGCCTCTTACCAGTAATTCTATTGACCTTCTTGTTGGTCAGACTTCCTGCCACACCAGCAGCATGGGCTCCAAGGCTGTACCCTAAGAGGTGGACGTTGTCCAGGGGGTAGTTAAACTCCTCCTATGGGGCAATAAATGAAAAATGTCTTGGTGTATGGTCAAACATCAAAACTAAAAGTAGCAAAAATGAAAGTAAATGTTGATTTTTAAAAATTGGCACTACTGTAAATGAATTTTACTGATTTTGTGTTATACCTAAAAGAGACAAATACTCTGGTATTGAGACTCTTTTCTTTGATGACAGTTTGAAACTTTTCCAAACATCTAAAACTGTATTTGGTATGTATGAATATATGTGTGTGTGTGTGTGTGTGTGTGTGTGTATATATATATATAATATAAATATATACATAATATAAATATATACTACATAGTAGATGCATATATATATATATATATATATATATATATATATATATATATATACTATTTAAGTGTATATATAAACTTTTGCACATTATCTGCTTGTCCAAATATCCTGCATCCTGTTATTCCTTGAAGTTAGCCAAGCCATGACTAAAGCAGACAAAAAGAAATGGGAAGAGATCACGGGCACATATAGCTCAGCTTTCTGTATCAACAGATGTGGTGGTTTGAATGAGAATGGCCTCCATAGGCTCATGTATTTAAATGTTTGGTCCTCAGTAGGCAGAACTGTTTGGGAAGCATTGGGAGGTGTGGCCTTATTGGAGGAGGTGTGTCACTGGGGGGGGTAGGTTTTGAGGTTTCAGAACCTGCCTGGTGGCTGTACCTGGAGATGTGAGCAGGCATCCCTGCCTGCTGCCTGCTCCCTGCCATGATGGTCAAGTAGTCTAACTCTCTGAAACCCTGGGTCCTAAATTAAATGCTTTGTTTTCTAAGTTGCCTTGGTCGTGGTGTTCAATCACATCAATAGAAAATTAAGACAACAAGTAAGTAGCCTGGAGTCCAGGAAAGTGATCTTGTTCTTCCAAGTTCATTTGTGTGACTAACAAAAAAAAAAAGCCAAGAAAATAACTTTTGTTTTTTGATGGTTAATCCAATAGACATAGCATAGCCTTTTGCATCCAATTCCCTGATTGCAATAACTTGGCTCTATGAGAGTACTAGCTTACATTGTGGTTAAAAATGAAGATCATACAGCCAGTAACTCATCCTGCTCGGTCACATCCTTTGATATTTCAGTGAGTAGATCTTTAGCTATTTAGCTAAAAAACAGACAGAAAAACAAAAACAAAAAACAAAACAAAACAAAACAAAACAACTTTCAAAGTTAACTCCTAGAGTGTGGTCCCCAAGAGAAGGAAGTGTGTAAAAATCTGTAGGCAACTCCAATTCTGGACCCTTACCTACCTCATGTCTTATATGTCCCCCCAATTATCTTTCTGCCTCAGTTAATCTCTGCCCCACACCATGAGGGTGACTATATAAGGATCTGAACTACTCTAAGAACCAAACACTGTTAATTATTTTGTTAGAGGTTGGTAGTCTAACAAGAGTCAAAGCAGGATGACGTGCCAGCCAGCTGAAGGAAAAGGAGGTGGCTGAACGTGCCATCTTGCCTCTGTCCTAAAAAGCAGGGCTTTTGTTTATTCTACCCACTTATTCCATTCCACAGATCTTAGTCTTGGCAGATCTGTTCACTAAAATATCAAAGGGCAGGGCAGGGCAGGGCAGGGCAGGAGGATTCATTGGAAGATTCATTATATTCATATTCATATAATTTAGTCATTCTTACTTGTGGTGGTTTGAATATGCTTGACCCAGAGAGTGGCACTGTTAGGAGGTGTGGCCTTCTTGGAAGTGTGTCACTGTGGGAGTGGGTAAAGAGAACTTCCTTCTATCTGCCTTTTGACTGTCTTAGGATCAAAATGTAGAACTCCTGGCTCTAGCTTCATGTCTGAGTCCAGTCTGTCATGCTTTCTGCCATAATAATGGATTGAATCTCTGAACCTGTAAGCCAGCCCCAGTTAAATGTTGTCTGCTATAAGAGTTGCCTTGGTCATGGTACCTCTATCACAGCAATAAAAGCCAAACTAAGACATTGCCACAAGGTAAAAATGCTCTTGTGAAAACATCTTAGATCTCAGAGAAAAGGCAATAAGATAAAATAAAAATCAGCCATGTGTCTAGCTCTCACCAAGAATTTTATCCTACATACAGAAGGCCCCATCTTCCAATCTTACCTCCATCCAGTTGATGAATCTGGCCACATCATTTCCCACCAGCTTGGTGTAGCCAGCTGACACTGGATAATGTTGCTGGGCCCGATACAACCAGTCTACTACAATGACATTGGAGTCAGGTTCTCTCTTGTACAGGGCGGCCACAAGTTTGGGCACCCAACTCTCATACATTCCCGTTACCTGAAAAAGACAGTGCAGGATTTCTTTTGACTATAATTCATTACAAATATGGCAAGCATCTATGTGAAATGAAAAATACAAACTTTCATGGAAGCCCATTGGCTCAGGCTGAGAACTCAAGCCTCAAGGGGCACTCTGATTCTTTCCTTTTCTTTCCCACTTCCAGGGCAAATGTGAGTATACCAGGGAGAGTGCTGGCCTCAGGAACAGCACACTGGAAACTAACCTGCTTTAAAAAGTTATGTTTTATCAATTAGTAAGACTTCAACAGTTTACTCTCTTTTTTTTTTAAAAAAAAAAGATCAGGGTCAATGTGTTATACATTTATAGCCAAATTATACACTTTTAGAAAAGAAATGTTGTTTAATTACTTTTAATTAAGTTAGGAAATGTTTCCCAGAAGAGTCTATTTAAAGGCCAGGCCTGCTGGGCATGTCTATAATTTTGGCATCTCTGTAGAGTAATGGAAGAGTTAAGTTCATGACCTGCCTCAGTTACAGAATAATTTTAAGACCAGCCTTGGGGATCTTAGGGAGACTGTCTTCAAAACAAAAGTGGAAAGAGGGCCAGAGCCATTGTACAGTGCTTGGCTTGCGTGTGCAGAGAGAGCCCTAGGCTCAACATTCAAAACTGCATTACAAGAAAAAGGAAGATTTTTTTAGAGATGCAAATGTACTGCTTATAAAGTATGGTTTGCAAATGCAAACCATTTGTTAAGGATGTTAGGGTCAGGTCACATTGCAGCCACAGTAAAGGCTATACTGAATGTTTGTTGAACTTAGAACACTTTGGCAAATATGTTTAAGGCAGCTTTTAATGGAGACCTACAAAAATCAACAGAGTAAAGGGACTCTTGGATACTCAAATCTACTGACTCCATCTGGAGTTTTACACTTAAATGATGATTTCTTTTAGACTCCTGTTTTATTGTTTATAATTATTAGACTAGAATACCCAAACATGAACTTCGCTTTATCCATGCACTAGACAAACTACAGAACTTCTCACCTAGTTTCTGTGCCCTGTGTTGGGGTGAGGCCAGCCCAGGAGATATGGATTGAAGTTCTGCCTCTCCTACTTACTAATCAGTAATTCTGTAAACTAACTTCAGCCTTCCTGGGACACCTGCATCAGAAAACTGGCTCAGAATAGCTCAAAGCTCCCGCATACATTTCCACTTGTGACCAATCTGGTTCCTGATCTCCTTGTGGGTCAGCTCTGCAATGATTTTAAGCATGGAGAGAAAGCAAAGAAGAAACGATACAACGCTGATGTCAGCCCACCAAAAGCCCCGTTAAGCCTCTTTGAACAGGTCGCAGCCAGGAAACTTCAAGTTGGGGTTGAGAGTGTGCCTTTGAAGGAACAAACTGAGCAAGTGCCGACTGTCCATTGTGGACCGCTGGTCCTAATCAGCTCCCTACCTGACCGCTGCACTGACTCCTTCCCACCCCGCGTGACAACCAGCAAGGGCAAAGCTCCACTGGGAGTGGGCGGCTCTCCTGACGTGACAGAAGAGTGTCCTGACTTCCCTGAGTCTGTGCCCTTGAGTGGCCTGGAAGCTTATCTTTGATAAGCTGTTTGTTCTAGGTTCTGTTGTACCCTTTTCTATATCAGTGTTTCCAAAGTAGGCGGTCTGGAAAAGAGCAGGTGACCAACTTACCTGCACTGTTGGGTACTTGGATGAACTCACTAGCAACTCATCTAACCCTTCCTTTTTTGATTCAACTTAAAATACAAAAGGAACAAAAGGAGTCGAGGGAGCTGTTCCCTGTCGTCTTCTCAGAAAAGATCTTGTTTTCTAGATTTCTCTTCTTTCAAGCCTGTGTCAGACAAGGCTCTGAAGCAGAGCCCACTCTGCTGCCTGTAGCAGGTGTTTTGACTGAACCCAGGCAGCGTTTGCTCAGATAAGCCAGGATCAGCTGGCTTTATTACAGCTCCAGACGAGGCAAGCCTGTGCGATAGGGAAACACAGCTGGTGTGACCAGCAACCTCGCCTGATATGTTGCCTGAAGAGCTCAGGTGCGTTTTGTGAGGTAGCAGGACCAAGGGCGGCATCTGGCACTGTGTCCACATACTGCATTAGTCATGTTACCCTATAAGAGAAGGGAAGTCTCCCAGCCCCACTGCAACTTTCTAAAGCACCAAATTCTTTCAGGGGTCGGACTGAGATGTGTGAGAGTTGAGACTTGCAGTTGCTTCCCATGGATAAAGGAACTTAAACTTCTTGGAAAGTATTAAGGGCCATACTGTGTACATCCAAACTGTCTCCAAACACCTCAAATGTAAAGCTATTTAACATAACTTACAGTTTATGTTAGGGACTTAGACTTTCATTGTATGCTATATACCATACTAGGTTCAGTCTAGTAAATGATATCTTAAAAACAACAACATTTGTATGGGTCTTGCTGTTGACATATCCATAGAAATTAGAAATTAGAAATGATTAAAATAACAAAATCACTGCAGTGTTTGGGAAGAGATATCTGTACTGGATGTATATTGCTTTTTCCTACAATCTCACCGGAATTCATTATACAGCTATAGCATTCAAAAGCTGCATCTAAACAGGAAGATGGTGCATCTCTAACCATCTATTTTATATAAATTATTTTTAATATACAATGCAACCTGCTCAGTAGGAGCTGAAAATTGTAAAAGTAAATTGAAATATTTGCATAACAGGATCCTAGAAAGCAACGATTTGGTGTGTTTGGGAGGGGCAATTTATGAATATTCTAAATAAGTAGCTTTAACCATAACTTGTACTTTTGTTCCTTTCCTATTTATGTGCATGCGTATGTCTGGTTGGTTACATGTGGGACAGCCTGAGGTATTGTTCTTCATCTTGCTTTTTTTTTTTTTTAAATTCTTTTTTGTTATTAGATACTTTTTTATTTACATTTCAAATGTTATCCCCTTTTCTAGTTTCCCCTCTGAAAACCCCTTATCCTCTCCCCCCCCCAACCCACCCACTCTCACTTCCTGGCCCTGGCATGACCGACTAGGCCATCCTCTGCTGCATATACAGCTAGAGACATGAGTCCCTCCATGTGTTTTCTTTGATTGCTGGTTTAGTCCCAGGGAACTCTGGAGTTACTGGTTAGTTCATATTGTTGTTCCTCCTAGGGGGCTGCAAACCCCTTCAGCTCCTTGGGTACTTTCTCGAGCTCCTTCATTGGGGCACATGCTGGCGAGGATGTGGAGAAAGAGGAACACTCCTCCATTGCTGGTGGGATTGCAAGCTGGTACAACCACTCTGGAAATCAGTTTGGCTTTTCCTCAGAAAATTGGACATAGTTCTACCAGAAGATCCAGCAACTTGTAATAAGGACACATGTTCCACTATGTTCATAGCAGCCTTATTTATAATAGCAAGAAGCTGGAAAGAACCTAGATGTCCCTCAACAGAGGAATGGACACAGAAAATGTGGTACATTTACACAATAGAGTACTACACAGGTATTAAAACAATAAATTCATAAAATTCTTAGACAAATGGATGCATCTGGAGGATATCATCCTAAGTGAGGTAACCCAATCACAAAAGAACACACATGATATACACTCACTGATAAGTGGATATTAGCCCAGAAGCTCAGAATACCCAAGATACAATTTGCAAAACACATTAAACTCAAGAAGGAAGACCAAAGTGTGGATACTTTGATCCTTCTTAGAAGGGGGAACAAAATACCCTTGGAAGGAGTTACAGAGACAAAGTTCAGAGCAGAGACTGAAGGCATGACCATCCAGAAACTGCCCCACCTGGGAATTCATCTCATAAACAACCACCAAACCCAGACACTATTGCAGATGCCAACAAGAGCTTGCTGACAGAAGTCTGATATAGCTGTCTCCTTAGAGGCTCTGCCAGTGCCTAATACAGAAGTGGATGCTCACAGTCATCCATTGGATGGAGCACAGGGTCCTCACTGAAGGAGCTAAAGAAAGAACCCATCTTGCTTTTTGAGATGAGAATCTTGATCAGAAATTGGCCAAGTAGCTAGGTTGGCTTGCCAGTGAGTTCCACAGATCTCTCGGCCTGTGCCTCTCTGGGATTATACTACTATGCCCCTGTGCCTTGCTTATTTATTTATTTATTTATTTATTTATTTATTTATTTATTTAAGTGCTGGAATAGAATTCAGGCCCTTGCTTTCCAGGCAAACACTTTATAGCATGAACTACCTCTGAAAGAGTGTTCTCCAGCCTTCTTCCATGACAGTTCTCTGATAAACTCCCTTAAGTCTGTATCTGGGCAAATTGGAAGAGGGGGCCTTAGTGAAGTCTAGATGAAGCTCTTTGTTTTACACTAGGTCAGTAAGATGAGGCCTAGAGATGACAAATGATTTGATCACCATCATAGGGCTAGAGAACAGCCAAGAGGCACCTGAACAGCTTTTCTGCTCTGGCCTCCTATTACTCTCACAGATGATCTTCAGGAAAGAGCCTTTGATGAATGAATGGATACATGCATGCATGCATGCATGCATGAATGAATGAATGAACAAATCTTTTCCTGGTTCTCAGGTAGCTCATCCTGTGTGTATCAGGATCATGTCAGACTTCCACTGGCTTCCCAGCACAGTAACACATTCTTGTCTAGTGTTGAGTGGAACATCCTTTTATCACCTCCATAAATGATCCAAGGGTAGCAGACAGGTACTGTATTGAAACAAAGGTGGGCACCATCCAGGGGAAGGATTCATGAACTTGGGACGATTGGGGCTATCATGAACTAAGATCGCCTCTATCCAAGTTTAGAAGGAAGTTGTCAGAGAGCAGACAAATACAGATGGTGGGCTTCTGATAGCTGAGATCTGATTGACCCTAACCCTCTCTTTGCTACAGAATCACTCTTACCGTCCATCCATGGATCACCACGAAGGTCTTGCTGCTGTGGTTGAAGTGGCAGTTAGACACAGATTCTGCTAATCCAGGAACGAGATGACAAGTGTCCTCAGCTGTGTCTTCAGGGGTCCTTAGGGCAAATTTGCTTTCGATGTCTGCAAATTCTCTTCCCACTACAAGAAAAGAAATTGGGGGGATTATTTGGTTTAACCCAGGACTGACAGGTTTTTAGATTCACATGCAGCCAACGCCAACAACACCCTTGATTTTTCTAACACAGGTTTTCAAAAAGGAATATGGGTCTGTGCAAGCAGGAGGATGTGAGTCCAGAACACCAGAACCCACATAAATGCCAGGTGGCCATGGTGAACCTGCCTGAAACTGCAGCCTCACAAGGCAGAGGTGTGGTAGCGTCCATATTGGCGAGCTCTGGGTTTGATTCTAAGACCCTGCCTCAAAGAATAAGGTGAAAGAGTGAACAAGAAAGACAGCCTCCATCAGCTTCAGGCCTCCATATGTGCATGTACACGTCTGTACCTGCACACACACAAGCATCATCCACTACCGAACACATGCGTTCATAAAAATATTCTTAAAAAAAAAAAGAATGTGGATTGCAAGAGAATGCCTGATGTCTGGTGACAGTGTGGACAGAGATAACCTTAACTGTGACTTAAGCAGTCTGACTGCCAGCCCTTGCTCTCAGTCCCTGTCCAGTTAGGGAGTATGTGGAATTAATTCATGTAGAAATTCCTTAATTTCATCATGTCTCCAGTGACTTGGCCAATATGGGAAAGACAGGGCAGGCTAGTACACAGGATGTCTGGTTCAAGTTCAAAGGTTATGCTCCTGGAGAACACTGCGCAGAGGTCTCATGTGGCATGGTTCCTGTTATGTTTTGAGTTATTCCACCTTCTTTAAATATATGATTATTATATTAATCTAAGGTTTTTCTATAAAAATACAATCAGACTCATTTGAAGGAAGGACTCCCCACTCCCACCACCCATTATCAGAATTTTAAAAGAAGGAAAGTTGGGAAACATTTACTATCCTAACTGCAACATGTGCTGTATCAAGCCATTTTAAGAGAGTGGAGGGTTCAAAGGTACCATGGTGTATGTGAGCCACAGTCAGTACATTGTCTTCCTTCTGTCTTTAGAATATTTCACACAAAATTAGACCTTTAAAATTATGGCAAATTCCTAGCTAGGTAGTGGTGGCACATACCTTTAATCTCAGCACTTGCAAGTCAGAGGCAGGCAGGTCTCTGTGAGTTTGAGGCCAGCTTGGTCTGCACTTGACACAGCTGGAGTTATCACAGAGAAAGGAGTTTCAGTTGGGGAAATGCCTCCATGAGATCTAGCTGTGAGGCATTTTCTCAATTAGTGATCAAGGGCCCCTTGTGGGTGGATCCATATCTGGGCTGGCAGTCTTGGGTTCTATAAGAGAGCAGGCTGAGCAAGCCAGGGGAAGCAAGCCAGTAAAGAACATCTCTCCATGGCCTCTGCATCAGCTCCTGCTTCCTGACCTGCTTGAGTTCCAGTCCTGACTTCCTTTGGTGATGAACAGCTGTATGGAAGTGTAAGCCGAATAAACCCTTTTCTCCCCAACTTGCTTCTTGGTCATGATGTTTGTGCAGTAATAGAAACCCTGACTAAAACAGTGAGGTTCATGATATCCAGGGCTACACAGAAAAACTATGTCTCAAAAAAATAAAATAAATAAATAACAGTAAATCTGTCTGTAGAAGGAGCTTGTTTTCCTTCTTCACACTAAATCTTGAACTGGATAAGGAAAGAAGGTAAATCTAGATTTTGAAACTATTGACGTATATCTAAGTGCTGATGAAGTTTATGATTATATATAGAAAGGAAAAATTGCTGAGTTGCTAATACAATCAGATCCTTTTCAGGAAACAGACCACAGAGGAGTTAGGCACAATTACTTAATTCTTGGTCAATTTATAGACACAGCCTATTTACTAAAAATATATATTATATGTAATTTATATTATATGTAATATATATTATATATATAATTAGAATGTTTTTCTTAAATTTTTCAGGAAATGAACAAATGAGATGATCAAGACAGTACTTATGTCTCAATATAAATATATTCCTTTTTTTTTATAAGTAAAAATTAAAACCTCTAATTTCAAACTAACATTGCAAAAATCAAGCCAAGAAGGACAATAAGGAGGATTTGCTAAAAGTGAAAGTATGGACATTGTGATTGGGCTCCTCATGCAGTTATCAGAGGACTGGCAAGCTTTTTTCTTCTTAAAAATTATGTTCAAATGCTGTTTAAATGTTAGTTCCTGAGGGATTCATTATAAGCAGTGATTCAATCATGCATGTGTGTACACATACACAAGCAGATCTCTACTACTGAAAACACAGGAGATGTTTCTTAATAATTATATTTGCTAGAAATAAATGAGTTTCATAATACTAGCTAATTACTCTAAATGCATTTCTCCAACTCAGAGACTGTGCTAAACTCCTGATCTTGAAAGCTCTTACTAACGCAGGGAATGTATATTCTGCCACCAAGACTACGTGCAATCCCTATCTTATTTGATGACTCAGCCATTCTTTCTCCTTCTAAACCAGAAAACACGGTTAACCTTACTAGCTGGCAAGAAAGAATATTATCTGCCATTAACCTAATTAATCTGATCCTGCCCAACAAGTTATTTTAATTTTAGAAAGTGTTTTACAAAATATAAAAGTAAAGTAGCCTTGCCGGGCATTGGTGGCACACGACTTTAATCCCAGCACTTGGGAGGCAGAGGCAGGTCAAGACCAGCCTGGTCTATAGAGTGAGTTCCAGGCTAGCCAGGGCTACACAGAGAAACCTTGTCTCAAAAAAAGAAAAAAAAAAAAGTAAATTCCACCTCTTTCCACCTCTAATAGTTCATCCTCCTTTCTAACAATCTGCTCTCTTTCCTCTCTCTCTCTCTCTCTCTCTCGCTCTCGCTCTCGCTCTCTCGCTCTCTCATGTGCAGAGGTTGGACTCAGTTCTCTCCTTCCACCATGTGGGATCTCAGGACATCTGGCTTTCGTACAGCCTTCCTTAATCTGCTAAGCCATCTAGCCAGCCTGATTATCAGTCTTTTCCAACCAGAGGCAACTAAAGGATCCAGCAGACAAGCTCCCTTACTGCCTGTTTTTTGCATTGCTGCGTCATAAGATTACCTTGAACAGCTCCAGAAATGTCACTCTCTTGTGGCCACCTTTACCCTAGAATTGGGCAAGTTAGTGGCCCTGCTGACTTTGAAACGGCCAGGGGAATTCTCTGAAATTATTAAGGCTGACTTTGTATGTTTCCATGAAAAAAAAAAATCGAGTTTAATGTGGAGATCCATATCCAGGGCTCAGGCTGGATGCTATACATCCAGCATGTGCACTGGGCCCACTGCTGGACGAGGAGAGACAGGAACTCATTCACCATCACACAGATTGGCACATGGAAAATTTCATTTTAGTTTTAATGTATCTGTGTGTGTGTGTGTGTGTTAAGTTTTCATATTAAAATGGTACTGTTTAATGAGTTAAGCAGTGGTTTCAATTTTACATTAGCTATGAAGTCACAGATCTTTCTGCTGCTTAGTGTATGCATGAGGAATTTTTCATATTGCTAGTTAGTGTTTGCCTTTAAGAATGTGTCAGTCTCCTAAAGATTTCCCAACCTCTGTGGTCCCTGAAGCACCAACTGATAAGAGCATGTAGAGACAGGTAAGAAGATGAACCCCAGGCATGCTTCCATAAGTAGATTTCGTCATCAAGGTCCACTCTGGGTTGACTACTGGAGGGTCAGGTGAGCTTGACTAATCTGAGGTGACTGTTGCTAAGGAAACTAGGAAATGTATCTGTAACTCTGCATTCATCCAATTGTGCTGCCTTTTGCTATTTTCTTAGGAATATTAAGTCCACATTGGAAAAAGAAGGGGGGAAGACAAGAGAGGGGAAAGAAGGAAAAGAAAGAGAGGACTGAGGAAGTGAGGAAGATGAGAAAGAATGAAAGAGAGAGGCAAGGGTCTATCCTTCAAAGGCTTCCATCCTGAATTTGACCCACTACAGTAATACTACCCTAACAACTGCGACCACCCAGACACATCCTCATTGCACACTGGGTTGATGTGTTTGTGTAGGCAAATTAGAAGATAATATGTTCCTTTTGCTGTGTAATCTTTATTCCTATGTTTCCAAAAAGACAGCTCAAATGTAGTGTATAACAAAGAAAAGAAATGTATCCTGATATGGGTAATAGTCACAGAGATGAAATCAGGTTTAGTCAGATCACCATAAAGAGGTTGGGGGACGATAGTGCTGTCAGCAAAGTAGCAGCATGAAAGTAACAGGTGACACTGAAGACAGATGAACGCCATCACAGGAGGAGCACCAAGTCTGAAGACTCAGAAGAACTCAGTCACCATCACAATACAGTTTCCTCAGATGAGCCATGCACACATAACAGTGCAGCCTTGGCGATGGTAATGTGGAAACAGGCTGTGGTCAGAGGAAAAGGGGACAAGACCCCCTGAAATGTTTTCATCGACTCGACTGGACAATCTGACAGAACAGAAACAGCCAGTCAAGGAGTATAAAGTCTCCTCTACAGCGCAGCAGTAAAGGAAGGCTGTGCTAAAAATACAGTCTGTCAAAGGCACCGAACGTCTTTCCACTGCGACTCTTCCCCC
The DNA here is from genome assembly GCA_902729485.2 of Mus minutoides. NCBI lineage: Eukaryota > Metazoa > Chordata > Mammalia > Rodentia > Muridae > Mus > Mus minutoides. Next base: position 156,193 of record CACVCL010017528.1, read on the forward strand.
ACTTGTCTCCCCACACCTTTCAATGCCGCTATTAATCAGTCACTCCCTTGTCAAGCTCTTTTCCAACGTCATCTCCCAGTTATTTAACTCTGATATTAACCTCAAGTGAGCACTGTGGCTGAAGGAACGGGACTTGGCAGAGCAGGACCCTCTATGCTCTCTCTCTTAGCCCTCTGCTTTCCTGCCTGGGACCAGGAGAGGCTTCAGGTGCTCCAGGAAGAAGCCCAGGGCAATGCCTCTCAAACTCACGCACTATTCTTGGAAAAAAAAAATCAAGAGTGAACACGGAAACTGGGAACCCAGAAGGGAGCTGGGATCGCTCCAAGCTGTGCCTTTCTCACCCACAGTTTTACCCCTAGGTGAACTCATTTGTGGGACAAAGGGCTAGGCCTGCTGTGGTAAAAGAAGCTCACTGTAAAGGGCTACCCTGAGAGAACAGAAAGATGATAAGAGGAAATCATTTCACATCTGCTTAGGAATAATATTCACCAAATACATTTTATTGATAGGAAAATCAGGTGTTGGCTAAAATCCAAAATTATTATGTAGTTACTTAGGTGTCCCTTTAAATCAAGTATAAGGGAGGGGCCCCAGGGCACTTTGAGCCTTGCCAACTTTCCTAATGTTAGAGCTCATGCAGCTAAACCCAGAAGGGTGACACTAAGTAACGAAGAAACTGGGTCCAGAGTGTCTAAAGGAACCTTTAGCAAAACCTAAAAATGTAGGCGACCTTTTCTATGGGAATTTACGGTAAAAGTCGTGTTCTACTATAGTATACTTTCTGAAATGTGAATTGAAAGTTTGCTCCTATTTTTATTAACCAGAGTTGCAAACTATGTAGAAAGACAACCTGCCACGGAGAGGCAGAATCTCCAGTATCCTCGAAACACCAGGATTCTTTTCTTTCGTGCAGTTCTGCCATGCTGGATTCTCTTTCCTTTGATAACAAGACATTTACAACTATACGCAGAAATAAAGGCGAGCTTTTAGCTGCAGTCACAGACTCCACCAAGACTGGAGTTAGGCTGCGGACGTGCCACCTTAGAGCACCTCCAGGGGACACCATCCTCGTGGTGTTTCCACCAGCAGCAACACAAGGAAACTCCAGCCTTCTTTTATGACTGGGTTCAGTCACATTTTGAATCTGTGTTCTGTTAGCTCAATCAAGGTTCAAGTTACAAGGCTTCTCAATTGTGGGCAGGTCTCAATTTCAAGGCCATAAAGCAACTTGCTACTGACCCTAGTCTTCTTTAGGCAGAGAGAGCAGGCAGAGCCGTTTTGTTTCCCCACCTAGTGTTGAAAGTGACCTCTCTTAGGCTCTAGAGAATCCCATGTGCTCTCAGCTCGCTTAGGGCGAGCCTCTCCTGGGACAGCAAGGAAAGGACACAGAGCTGAACTGGCAACCTCCAAGCCATAGGCTCCAGTCGGCTGGTGGCTAAGCCTCGTTTTCTGGAGGGTAGACACATTGCTGGGCTTTCTTGAGTACTGAGCTAAGCCGAGCGCAAGGAACGCTTGCAGGACGCCAGTTTCCAGGACTCCGCGCCACGCGTTCCCGGGAGCCACCGCGCACTCCCACTCTCGCCGTAGCTCACAACCCCCCGCCGAGAGCGACAGCGCCCTGTGCAGTTGGAATGCACACAACGTGTCCTCCCACCCGCACCCTCGATAAGGACACACTCGATTCACTCTTCCCGCTTCCAGAGGGGTCTGATCCGCAGTCCCAGCAAAGTTAGGGTCACTTTGGCCCGTGTGCCTTGCATTCAGCACCCCTATTCCCTATAGGGAGGTTATCACCGGTCACTACAGCTTTGCTCGGCCTCTGCGTCTCCCCATCCTAGGCGCCACACCCCCAGCCCCAGCCGTTCCCTGCGATGGCAGGCGGCGGGAGAGAGCAGGAGACAGAGTGGGAACTCAGGAGAAAGGAAAAAAAAAAAAAAAAAAAAAGCGGGAACCCAGAATCGCCTTAGCGTGATGGGAGGCCGAGTCTCTCCCTTCTCCTGGATTCCATTCCAGCCACCCTTCCCGGGAATTTACTGCGCCTGGGAGTCCCAGTGCATACACGTCCTTCCAACTTTCTCCCTCCCATCTTCAGATGGAGAAAAAGTGGTCCTGTCCGGGTCTGCAGGTGGGGGGGGGGGGATTGGCGCGAAAAACGTACCATCTGCTGCGGCCACCCCTCCTCGGAAGGCGATCAAACTCTGGAGCCAAACTCCCAGGACCACCAGGAGCAGGGCTTTGCTCTCCATCTCCCGGCGCACCCTTCTGCTTTGCTGCTGGAGCTTCGCACAGCGTGGACAGTCAGGAGCGGGTTGAGCAGGAGGCGCCAGAAGACTGGAGCGCGGTGGAGCGCTGTAGGGCAAGTCAACCTTTAAAGGGGGAGGGCAGAACAGTTACAAGGGGCAGAATTCCTCGGAGGAGGAGGAGGAG